>JAZKJV010001617.1:0-146511 GCA_037367405.1 Ottelia alismoides
TCCGCTCCTCGAGGAAAGAGTGGCCAGATTGAGGTCATAGAGTTACCTTGTTGAGGAGGGTTGTCAAGTTGCCATTTCTGAGGTGGAGAGCTTAGACCTCACTTTCACAGGACAAGAAAAGATTCATGGTCTTCAGGGTTAGTGATTGATGACTTGTTCTGATCTGGAGCATTGAGGAGTCTTCATTATAGATTGGTGGAACTTAGAGGCTGTTAGGTTTTAAGCTTAAGTCTAAATAAGGTTCCGACACATTAATAATCCAAAGATCTGATTAAAGATCCATACCTCAATTTAAGGAAGGTAAGTTTAATAATCAACCTTGATCCATGTACACCCTCTTTTTCTTTTTCTTTCTTTCTTTTTCACTTCTTTTTCAAATAAGTGTTTGCTAAGGGACTAGCAAAGTATAGTATAGGGGGGTGATGAATACCCATTCATCACTCTTTATTCTTATATTTTAGCTACAAAAACCTATGCAAATGCATGTAGATACTTGTAAATAGGAATAATTAGCAAAAGCAGGCATCTTGTAAAAATCTATAATTAGCATGTTTTTGTGCAAAAATAAAAGAATAAAGATGAAAAAGAAAAAGAGGGAAATATTTAGAATAAATATTGAGCAACCTAGCCCAAGGGAGGGCTCAGCATGGGCCTGACCGCATAAAAGCCAAAGTAGAGGGAGATAGGGGCTCATGTGTAAATATTTATGTAAATAAATAAAATTATATTTTCCTCACCCAAAAATATGTTTGTAAATATTTGTACATATTTATAAAGTATAAAAACAAAACAAAAAGCTAAAAACCAAAAGACCAAAAATATCCTTTCACCATGTACATAGACCATGCTTCCTATATTTATTCAACCTTATAAATAAATAAAATTAATTTCTAAACTTTTTGTAAATATTCTATGCTATACATTGTAAATAAATAAAATAAAAAGAATCAAAACAAAAATCAAATAAAAATAACAAAATTAAAAACACAAACATATATTGTACATATGCCATGTATATAAATGTACATATCTATTTATTTTACCTATATACATAAATAATAAAAACCAGATAAAAATACCCTTTTATTCCTCATTTTATTCTATAAATAAATAAAATATAAAATGGGAATAAAATTGTACAAAAATAATAATTAAAAATCAAAAATCAAAAATCAACATATTGTATATATATACCTATGTATAGCTATATATTGTAAATACCTTATTTTTATTTCCAAAAATTAATTAAAAATCACCAAAAAATAGAAAAAAATTAAAATAAAAATATTTTATGTTTTGAGTTTTTAATAAATCGGCCATTTCCTATTTTTAAATGATTTTATAAATCTTTTTGACTTGGCAAATTCTCATTGGTCCACGGGGATTGTTGACCGCCCGGTCAACTCCCCCTGTGGACCACCTCCCACGGGTTTTGGGATGCCCGACCCGATTTCTTCCTATTTTCGCATCCAAACCCGATCCCTTCACACCTGAACCCCGGGTCCATCTTGACCGTGACAGATCCGGCACCCTCGCCGGGGTGCCCGCCTCGGGATCCGCGCTTCACGCTACCCTACCCGATCGAATCTTGCCGGACCTTCCACCGTATAAAGGCTGAGCTCCGCCCCCATTTTCATGCATCTTTGGCTCTCCACTCTTCATCCGTGACCTCCACAGCTATCCCTGAGGTGACAGCTCTCGGTTGCCCGTGTCGCAGCGAGGAGAGAGTGGCCGGACCACTGATCCGGCGAATAGCTCCGCCGTAGCTCCGCCAGTGGTGTGAGCTCCGAGCCTCAGGACCAGACGACCTTCGAGGCTACGACCGGGAGCTTCCCCAGCTCCAGCCCAGTCTACTTCGCCACCTAGGTAATCATTTAGCGTCCCTATTTAGCCTAATTTCCATTTCGCCCCAATTCGCTCCGCCGCCGTATTCCGCCGATTCCGACCACCCAGCGCACCCATTCGATCATCGGAGTCCCCATTCATCTCCGCCTTTCCTCCGCGCACCTTCTCCATACACCCATCCAACCCAGCTCGCACAGGAGCTGGGGTTCGAGCTCTACCGTCCGTCGCTCGCCGGAGCTCGCTCATCCCGACGCATAGACCACCTTCACGTCGCATAACCGGGTCGAGGCACTTTGCCCTCGACCCGCGAAGTTTCTGAGCTACTTTGCAGGACCAGAGGAGGCCATCTGAGGCCTCCCGACACTTGAGACAGGAGCTTTCCTCCGCCGACCTCGCCGGAGCCCCTTCAGGGCTCGGCTGGGCCATCGGAGTCGACCATCAGCTGCGGAGCTCCATCGCGCATCTTCTCCGACCTCCGGAAGCAGCAGACGAGGACCACCGCGCTCGCACGAGGCCGGCGAAAGTCGCCGGCGACTTGTTCTTCCAGGATCCTCGCCGACCGTCAGATCAGCCTTAGAGCTCCAGATCAGATCACGACCGTCCATTCGCGGAGCTGCAGCTAGCGTCAGATCAGTTGAGGTGTGATCCCCGCCGTTGGTTCACCGAGGGTTCGGCCACTACGTACGAGGACCGTCCGATCTCCACGTGGAGGACCCTCCACCGTCCGATCAGGCCGAGCCTTTCAAGGTCAAAGGCGCCACCGCTCTCGTTCGTTGGATCTGCTACGTGGCGCACATCCGGCCGTCGGAGTAATAAAAGGGGTAATTTGTCTTAGGCCCCCTCTTAGTTTATGCTTTTAGTTTCAGTCCTGTAAATATTTTGTGCCTTTTATTTACGTTGGGTTATTTGCACACTGGACCCCGTACTTTAGTTTATTTGCATTTATGCCCCTGTTTGTGTGAGCCACGTGCGTCGTCACGTGTATATTTGGTGTAATTGCAACTTTAGTCCTGTAGTTCTGGATGTTCGTTAATGAATGAAATGTTTTTAGTAATTGCATAAATGCCCCTGTGAGTGTTTTAATTCCGCATGTGCGTCTATTAGTGGGTTATTTGCAATACAGCCCCTGGACCTTTTGGTACGAGTTATCAAAAGGTCCCTGGGACTTGTTTTTCTTACAAAAAGGTCCCTGAGTGCCCAGGCACGCGCTCTGCGCGTGCGTTGCTGGGTATTTTGCACCTGGGCCCCAGAACTTCGGGTATTTGCACTTCAGTCCCTGTGCACAGTGCCCTCTTTTGATTTTTGAGTAAAATATCAAATCACCTCCAAATTCGATAAAAATTTGACACATGGCTCCTGCCATTTGTAGGATTTTTGAGAATTTTTGAGGACATTTTTGAGTTTATTTGTTATTTTTAAAAATTCAAAAACCTTTATTTCAGCCACTGTCTAGTTTTAAAAATCCCAAAAAAATATAAAAACCCCCTCAAAAATTCCATAAAAGTTAGGTACTGTTTCTTTTGTGCTCTTTTAATTTCTAGCCAATTTTGGCTATTTTTCACTGAGTAAAAACCCTAAAAATTCAAAAACACCTAAAACTCATAAAATTTATAATAAATAATTTAAAAACCCAAAACAATAATTTTGGTACTCAAATTTTCCTTGTTTTGTCTAGTATACAGGAAAAATACCTCCAGGCCCTCTTGAGATCCTTAGATATTTTATTTAGGGATTTTGGTCCTGGCTGGACAGTACCTTGCTTTTCTATCACTGTTTGATTTTTAGAAAATAAAATATACGTCAGAAAATTATCAAAAATTAACCAAAAACACTAAAAAACCTAAAAACATAAAAACACTTTTGTTTGAATTTTTGCTTGGTTTTTGACACATTAAATAATTAGCCAAAGTGTGCTTGTCTTTGTTTTCTTTTATTTTCTCACTATATTAAAAATCCAAAAAAATATAAAAATCATTAAAATTCACTAAAAATATTTTGTCTTTATTTTATTTCATTTTTACTACTTCGTAGGCCTTTGGCCAACCCGTGCTCCTTGAGTTCGACCCTGGGTGCTATACCAGGTTAATCTCATAGCTGGACCGCTTCTCACTTTGTTTTGATTGATCTTTGATTTATTTTGTGGTCCGATATTTTTCTTGATTGACCTATCCTCTGAGATCCGGGTCGCAACGACCCTTGTCTTATTACCTTCACCCGGGTCTTTGGGAATTTTTGGGTCATCATTCTCCACCATCGAAAGGGAAAGGAAGAGGAAGGAGGAGAGAAGAAGGAAGGAACGAGATAGGAAAATCCTACCGTTAGATCTGATGTAATATGATTAACCCAATCCTAAACCCAAGCAAGTTAACCCAAGAAGCCTCAATTTAACGGCAAGGTTCGTGGGGTAAGACGGAGCAAGTTTATGGGGTCGAGAGAGAAATTAGGTTATTTCAAAGGCCGTGGAGGTAATTGGCAAAGATTATAGGGTTTGTCGGGTAAAATCCCTTTTTTTATAGGGTCTGCCGGGTATGCTAGTGTTCATGGAGGACACGGTTTTGGGGATAGAAATGAAGAGGGAAAAGTCATTCTGGATTTTGTAACGACATATGATCTTTTCATAGCAAACACTCTCTTCAAGAAGAGGGAGGAGCATTTAGTTACTTATAAGAGTGGGCCAACGAGAACACAGATAGATTACTTTGCGTTGAGGAGAAGAGATCGGTTGCATTGTAAAGATTGCAAAGTAATCCCAGGAGAGAGTTTGACAACCCAACATCGCTTGTTAGTCTTAGATGTACAAATAAAAGGGCTGGTAAAGAAAAGGAGGGTTCCTAGGATCACTAGAACTAGATGGTGGAATCTTCCACTAAGCAATCGAGCTTCAGGGAGAAGGTTTTAGAAGATTTATCTTAGGATTATAGTGGAAGTGCAAACGAGATGTGGGAGGCAGTAGCATCTTGTATGTGAAAGGTAGCCAAGGTGAGTCAAAGGGAGGAGCCCCAGGTCAAAAGGAGGCTTGGTGGTGGAGTGAAGGGGTGCAAGAGAAGCTAAAAATTAAAAGAGCATGCTTTAAAGCTATATCTAAGGATAGAACAGAGGAAACTGTCACAAACTACAAAATAGCAAAGAATGAAGCAAAGAAGGCTGTAATCGAGGCTAAGTCGAAAGCTTATGAAGTTTTGTATAAAAATCTCGACTCTAAGGAGGGCCAGAAGGATATATTCAGGTTAGCCAAAGCAAGAGAAAGAAAGACCAAAGACCTTTCTCAAGTGAGATGCATTAAGGACGAGGAAGGTCACGTGCTTGTTATTCAGAAGGATATAAAGGCTAGATGGGAGCAGTACTTCCATAAACTTTTCATTGGGGAAGGAACTAGAGAGATCACTTTGGGTGATCTAACTAGTAGTGAAAGTTACTTGAATCGTGTAAGCTATAGACGGATACAAAGAAAGGAAGTGGAGGAGGCTTTGAAGGTTATGAGACCTGGGAAAGTTGTAGGACCAAATGACATCCCTGTAGAAGTATGGAAAGTTTTAGGTGAGCGCGGTTTGACTTGGCTTATGAATCTATTCAATGTTATTTAGTGAAGCAAGAAAAGGCCTGATGATTGGAGGAGGAGTATCATGGTGCCTCTTTATAAGAATAAAGGAGACATTCAAAATTGTTCAAATTATAGAGGTATCAAGCTGATGAGTCACACTATGAAAATTTGGGAGCGTGTGATTGAGAGATGATTGAGGCAAGTTTCCAACGTCAAAGAAAACCAATTCGGATTCATGCCAGTCGCTCAACTATTGAAGCCATCCATTTGCTAAGGGGAACAATGGAGATTTATAGAGCTAAAAAGAAGAACCTCCATATGATCTTTATGGATTTGGAGAAGGCTTATGATTCTGTCCCACGAGAGATGTTGTGGAGAGTTTTGGAGAAGAGACAAGTGTCTGTCATATACATTAACCTCATAAAGGACATGTATGATAGGGCTTTATCTTGTGTAAGGACCCAGTCTGGGAAGACTGGCTATATTGACATCAACATTGGTTTACATCAAGGTTCAGCTTTGAGTCCATTTCTTTTTACTTTGATTATGGACGAGTTGACAAGTCACATTTATGATGAGTTACCTTGGTGTATGTTATTTGCTAATGATATTGTGTTGATTGACAAGACTAGAGATGGAGTAAATGAGAATCTTGAGGTCTGGATACATGAGTTGGAGAGTAAAGGATTTCGTATAAGTAGTGCTAAGACATAATATTTGGAGTGCACCTTTGGTGGAAGCAGTGGTGAATGAATTAAGGTGACGATTGGTGATGATAACATTCAGAAGAGAGATTCTTTTAGATATCTGGGATCCATTTTGCAACATGATGGGGAAAGTGATGGAGATGTTACTAATAGAATAAATGAAGGCTGGCTAAAGTGGAGAGGAGCCTCTGTTGTTCTCTGTGATAAGAAAATTCCTTTAAAAATTAAAGGAAAGTTTTACAAAGCAACCAAGAGACCTTCTATGCTCTATGGATCTGAATGTTAGCCTGTGAACCATAGACATGTGCAGAGAATGGCTGTAGTAGAAATGAAAATGCTAAGGTGGATGTGTGGATACACACACGTAAAGATCGGATTCGGAATGATGCAATCAGAAAGAAAGTTGGTGTTGCTTCGATCGAGGATAAGATGCGAGAAAACCACTTAAGATGGTTTGGTCATTTGCAAAGAAGATCAGTTGATGCACCAGTTAGGAGATACGAGTGTTGGGATGTTGAGCCGGCTAAGAGAGGGCAGGGACGACCCAAGAAGTGTTGGAAAGAGACCATACGAAGGGATCTTTGTTTTGTGGATATAATCCCGGGATTGACCCAAGATAGATCTGAATGGAGGCGAAGAATCCATGTAGCTGACCCTACTTAATTGTGGGAAAAGGCTTTGTTGTTGTTGTTGTCTTTATTATTTTAAATAATTATTAAAAATATTTACAATTATTTACAAATCTAATATTTATAAAAATAAATATGGATAAATATACACAATAAATAAATTAGTAAAATTGCGAAAACCACCCCAGAAAATCGACTTTCAAATCGTAACTTCAAAAATTATGAAACCACTATCATTTTAAAGATAATTTAATTTAGAATATGATGGAAATGAGTTTAATTCAATTAGAGTTCATATGGAGTCAGAATTGGTCTTTCAATTATCACTTGATGGCTTTTTCTAGTCATGGTTATTTTTATTTTGTACATGATTTTATTTTACAATTATTTTTATTATTTAGAAAACAATTTTATTTACAACTTTTGTTTTGAAAATTATTTAATTTGAAGTCAATTTATGTATAAAAAAATAGTGTAAGGTTACAAATATACATAGAAAAGTATTTACAAAAATATTTTTTTTTGGATTTTCTGATTAAGGACCCTATCTCCCCCTACTTTTTTCCTGGTCGATCAGGTCAAGTCTTAACCTTCTCTCAGGGTTCGAGTCAGCTTGTATCTATTATATATATATATAATCTTCTTCTCTTTTTTTTTATTTTCTTTATATTTCCTTTATTTATTTATTTTAGGTTAAAATAGTAATAAATTTACAATATTTACGCACATATGCATGTTAGTAAGAATATGGATTTCTCAATATATACTGGTGTTTTATAAGGGTTTTTAGCTAAAATAAATGAATAAAGATGATGAAATGCATATTCATCAGGTATCTTCCTAGGATAATCTGTATGTAGCAAAGCTTACATGATATTAAAAAAATAATGATTATAAAGGAAGCATCCAACGTTTCATTTGATGACAACCTAAGATGAACTCCTCAATCACATGAAATGGGAAATGAGAAAGAAGCTGAAGCAGATGATCCTTCAAATATTTACTTGAGATATCCATATATCTTGAGAGACCGATATCTCTTGGTTTCATGGACATATGTAGCTAAATGAAAATTGTTATAAAAGCCACATTTCAAATATTTCAAAGATGAGTGTAATTTCTTTTAAAGTATTTCTCTTGAAATTATACTTTATTTATTTAGCCAACAATGAAGCATGTTAACCACACAATTACATCTATTTTCATTTATATCTATCAATAGCATTCATGCTTAGTAAAAACTTTAAGCACATGGAATATGAAGAACACACTTTCATACGTATGATAATCTTGAGAGTAAAATTGTAAATTCTTTCACTAATCATCATAATTACAAGTGTATATATATTCTTCTATACGTGATCAATATAACTTTCGAGGAAAGCTTTCATCTTTATCCTAATTTGAATCTAATGGTGAACCTCTAGTTGATTGATTCTCCTTCCTCAAGAACATATTCCATCTCTCTCTCCCTCTCTTAGATTTTATGGATTGATTGTATGAATTATTTTTCAACAACTCGTAATAGTGCTTATACACATCTAATGATACCGAGTGTTGAGGGTGAAAAATGATACTTTATTCTATAGGTCTAGGGGTCCTTATATAGGGCAAAACCCTAGGGAGTTCGAAAAAGGGAAAAATACATAAGTACCCCTAGTGGGGTTACAATGATAAAATAACTAACAATTAGTAACACTCCCCCTCAAGTTGGAGCATATTTATCGATCATGCCCAACTTGGAAACTATCCATAGAAGGCGCTTCTTGGGTAAGGCCTTAGTGAAAACGTATGCAAGTTGAAGATCGATGGTAATGTGAGGAGTAGTAATGTTCCCAGTTTTGATAGCATCCCGAACAAAATGGTTGTCAATTTCTATGTGCTTGGTTCTTTCATGGAGCACAGGATTCGTGGTAACGTAAGTAGCGGATTTGTTGTCACAGTGTAGCGGGATAGGCTTGGTGACCTTGATGCCAAGTTCTTGTAGAAAAGTTAATAGTCACATGATTTTACAAGTTGCTTGAGCCATTGCCTTGTATTCTGCTTCTGCACTAGATCTGGATACAGTAGTTTATTTCTTGCTTCTCTAAGTGACAAGATTTACTCCAACCATCATAGCATATCATGTGGTGGAGCACCGATCCTGTGGTGAACTTGCATAATCATCATCAGCATATGCAATAACGTCAGTGTATCCGTTTTCCCTGTAAAAAAGGCCACATCCTAGAGAATCCTTCAAGTATAGTATCTGAAGAATGTCTTGCTAGTGATTGTAACAAGGTTTCTCCATGTGTTGGCTGGCTCTGCTTACTACATAAGAAATATCTGGTCTGGTACCAGTGAGGTAGAGAAGTTTGCTAACTAGGCTCCTATAATGAGTGACATCTTTGAAGATAGGATCAGAGGATGTAGAGTGTTTCTTTGGGTCTATCAGAATGCTTGAAGGTTTGCATCCAAGTAGCCCAGCTTCAGTAAGAATGTCCAGGCAGTATTTTCTCTGAGAGAGATGAAGTCCTTTTGTAGTGCGTAGTACCTCTATGCCCGAGAAATAACGTAATTGACCAAGGTCCTTAGTAACAAACACTTTCTGGAGAAAAGTCTTGGTCTCTAGAATCCCTTTATCATCATTATTTGTGACAACCATATCATCTACGTAGACATCCAGTATAACTGTACCACTAGTTTGTCTTCTAACAAACATGGAATAGTCAGAGGTTATTATATGAAAGCCAAGAGTGTTGATTTCTATAGTAAGTCTATCAAACCATGCCCTTGGTCTTTGTTTTAGTCCATATATTGCCTTGCAAAGTCGACATACGTACTCCTCCTCAATCTCATAACTAGAGGTTGCATCATGTAGACTTCTTCATCAAGCTCCATATAGAAAGGTATTTTTCACATTTAGTTGGTAAACAAGCCATGCTTTGTTAGTGGCAATAGAAAGAATAGTTCTGATAGAGCTCATTTGTGCGACTGGTGAGAATGTCTCAAAGTACGCCATATGTCTGCGTAAAACCTTTACCCACAAGACGAGCTTTTAATCTTTCAATTGACCCATCGGGTCTTTGTTAGGTCATGAAGACCTACCTGCATGCCACTAGTTTAGTCCCTTTAGGGCATCGCACTAGCTCCCATGTCCCTCTTGAGGTAAGAGCCTCCATTTCCTCATTCATAGCCCGACGCTAACTAGAATTCTACATAGCACTGTGTTGGTCTCTCGGAATAGGAATGGTCATGAGAGCATCCGCATATCTTCTGTCAGTTGTTGATAAACTAGTAATAGAAGTGAAATGAGACATAGGAGAAGGGTACATCACCTCTTTCTTTTGCATAGAGCAATGGGAAGCTCTTCAGGATCATCCGGAATAGTAGTGGAGGGGACACTTGAAGTAGGCATATTATCCTGCAATAAAGGCATAGGTAAGGGGAGATATGGTGGATTGGAATTTTGTTTTCGCTTATACACAATAGGTGGGGCAGGAAGATCAAGAGGTGTCTGCTCAAAAAAAGGTTACATATGCAGATATATAATAACGATGGTTGGTCGGATCATAGCACATGTAACCTTTTTGAGTAAGAGAATAACCAAGAAAAACACATTTTATTGCATGAGGGGAGAGTTTGTTAGTGGGATGAAAGTTATAAACAAATGCAATACATCCAAAAATTCGTAGTGGTAATGGAAAAGGTAACTCATTTGGATAGAGTAGTGAGAATGGTGTAGATCCATTCAGGGATATAGATGGAACCCTATTAATAAGATAGACAACGGTCAGAATAGCATCCCCCCAATAGGTTTTGGGAACTTCCATCTGGGTGAGGAGGGATCGGGAAATATTTAGCAGGTGTTTGAGTTTTCTTTCAGCAACCCCGTTTTGTTGTGAAGTATAAGGACATGAAGTTTGGTGAATGGTTCCCCAGGATTTCACGGGAGGCGCAAGTTGCTCGATCTTGATTGAGCGGTTCACACAAAATCTCACTTTTTGTGGGCCTATATCGTGGGATTTGTGTGAACCGCTCGATCAAGATCGAGCAGCTCACTGTTGAATCTCATATTTATCACTCTAAAAATGACTAATTAAGCTCAAATCCCTAAATTCATTATCATTTCTTCATTTATTTTACATAATTAGCATTCATGCATGTATTGATAATAATTGCATTTTATCACTCATTATTGCATAAAATAAGAAGCCAAAATCCCAGCCAAAATGACTTGTAAAATAGCGTAACTTCTCTGATTTTTAACTAATTCGTGCTAATTCCGAATGACTTTAACCCACGCCCATTGTGTACATATTACTAACAAGAATAAATAAAAATTATAAAAATACCAACCTAAATAAGTGGACCAAAAATCCAATCCATAATTACAGGATTCTTGGACTAAAATCTTGATATCTCCCTCATCCAATATCTGATTTGATCCTACTCACTTTTGAACTAATGTATATTCAATTACCTTCAAACAAGACCACATTCAAGTGAATCAGAGCTCATATGTGAAAGTTGGATTTTGGGCCTCATTTGTACATTTTATATTTTAACGGTTTTTGACATAATATTTTATGTACATAATAACTCATTTTATTTTATTTATTTTTCATTTATTTTCTTTGATAAAAGTTTATTAAAATGCACCAAAAAGTCAAATCCAAAATGAGCTTCAAATCAAAGAAACTAACTGAGTCCGAGTCTTCACTAACCGTCTGTACAAAAATTATTTTTTCAGGTTTTATTTTATTCCTTCTTTTTCTTGATTATTAAAAATCCAAAAAAATAGATAAATGTGTAAATATTTATCTTTGATTTTATCATATTTTTCCATATTTTTATCTAGTTTAAAAATGATAAAAAGTTATAAAACTCAAAAATCAAGGTATTCTATGTACATAGAGTACCCCAAAAATATCACTTTGCACGAATGATCGATTTTGGTTTTGATCCTTTCATGAAAGTTGTAGATCTCATCGATACGAGCAACTTTTATGAAGAAATTTTTTAAATCCGAGGTCATTTGCTATTTATTTTTATTTATCTTTACAATTTACTTTCGAATTTCTAAAGGTGCCACGTGGCAGCTCCAGGAGCCGCCGCGTGGCACCCATTTTTGAGCTTTTTATAAATTCGTTTTATTAAAAAAATAAAAATAAAAAATAATAAGAAGAAAATTTAAAATATTTAAATCGCTGCCATGTGGCAGCATCTCGGTCGTCCAATCTCGGCCAATCGGACGGCCACTGCTTCTTCCCCTTCCTCTGTTACAGCCACCATTCCCCTTTTGGGGCGGCGCCGCCGCGAATCGCGTGGCCCCTGATTCTCGCTGCACCGCCTTCCCACTCCAACCATCGATCAATCACCCTCGCCATCAAATCATCGTCCCCCCGCGATCCTCACCACCTCGTCGCATCTTCATCACCTAGTCAATCGCCGCCCTCCAATCTTGCGAATCCCGGCCACCGTCAATCATCGTCGTCGCCTTCCTCTTCAGGCCCTTGTCAAACCCAAATGCTCCCACTTTCCATAGCCGGCTCCGCCCTCATCTCCCTATTTAAACATCGTTGCTCCTCCTCATTCCGGATCCGCCGATTGCACAAGAAGATGGCCCCGGTGGTGACAGCTCGGAGCCTCGCTCATCTCCGATGAGATCCGAGCCTCGTTGGGCTCGTTGCAACGCGGTCGAACTCTGCTAGTTGCTTATGCTCCGGACATCTCTCTTTGAGGCTACTATCTTCCACCTGCACCCTCGTCAACGGACCTTTGCCTGCTTCTCTAGGAGCCTCCACCCTCGATGTCACCGCCAGTGAGCAACGTCGCGCTCAGCCAATGACCTTATGTAAAGACCCTTAAGAGATCTATGGTATTCCTAATCTAGACCTCTTTTTGTGTCATACCACAACTTAGGCACAAGTAAGCCTGGTCATTTTTGATATCTCCTAAATAATGGAAAAATAATACAGCTGACAGCATGTTATAGGAAAATATACAATTTCATCTGTCCAGGTGAAGTTTTTATAGAGGCCAAAGTATGGAGCCCATCATGCATCAAGTAAAGGTGACTATTTCAAAATTCCGAAAACTGTGAATAAATTGACAATGAAGGATTCGGAATTCAAGTCAACACTACAGGTTGCTTTCTTGAAGTGTGACAGATACAATTGACGAAATTTATATTTTGCAAACTCTGGGGATAATTCAAAAGCTTAAGGATAGTTAAAAACTAACATTGTCTTACTTATACCCAATACCAAGTGGCATACACAATTTTGACCAAATAACTCACCAATGATGTACCACTTCTTAAAGATTCACCGATTGCTCCCTAGATTTCATTTTTGAAACAATAGCACCCCAGAAATTTCTCCTTTAATTGACATCAAACCAAGAACATCACTACCACTTTCTCCTATCATCTGTTACAAACTTATATTAGAGGTCGGAATCAATTACCCCTGCAAATTAAACACTAATAACAACCCACCACTGTCATTTCCTCTTCCACAATCATCCCGACAAACTCAGAACTAAACCTTCTCTCAAAGTTGCAAGTCCGCTCCCACGAGCCAATAAATTCAAAAGGAAAGCAAACCCATGCAAGAAAGATGTATATGAATGACAAAATTAAGCACATCATGATCGCTAAAAGAAAAGAATAAAGTGGGAAGATGAAGAAGACATATGAGAGAATACCCACTTCAGGAGTCGACCCAAATCGCCCAAATAAGCAGAAAATCCAACCAAGAGAAACTAGAATAAAGATCGAGAAAAGGGGGGAGGAGGGGGAGAACCTACTCCTACTCGTAGGTTTTCGGAACATCCCTTCCCTTTGCGAAGGGAAGCGATTATTTTGGTTACAAGTAAACCAAGGTCCGGGCCGGGCCATGGGTCGGGTTGAACGGGCCGAGATTTTAAAACCCCTTGTTCAAAGAACGGTCTGGCCCGGTCCACAGAACATACTTCAAGGCTCAAGTCCGGCCCAGGTCTGGGTCGGGCCGGGCCGGCCCATGGGCTGAATGTAAAATATTTTTTATTAATTTTTTAATCAAATTTATGGAGATAATTAAGTTTTTTTAGCATCATCTAATCTTTCTAAATCCAAGTAACCATAATATGTGTTACTTTGCATGTAAAGTATAAAATAAGATGTAATATTGATAATGTAAAAAAACTTGAAGTATATTATATTAAATGTATCTAAAATATAATTTTTAAACATATATTTTTATATGTGCGGGCCGGACCGGGTTTTATGATACGTGCCCACAGCCCGCCCAACTGACGAACGGGCCAAAGATCGGGCCGGGTCGGGCCGGCCCATTTCTGAAATCGCTTGCCCAAGCCCGACCCATGAACGGGCTGGGCGGGTGGGCCCCCGGCCCAATGGCCAAGTCTAGTTACAAGTCAAATGCAGAGCACAGACGCGCCTGCCGCAGATTGGATATTTATTTATAGCCCTCTTACATTTTTTTCAACCTGCAATCACGTCTCTTCGTGCTTTTCAACCAATTTAGATTGGGATTTTTACCCGACAGATCCTATAATCTTTTCCAATTACCTCTACGACCTTTGAAACATCCTAATTCCTCCCCCGACCTTTTAAACTTGCTCCGTCTTACCCAACAAACCCTGCCGTCAATTTTAACTATATTTGAGTCAATCACTTGGGTTATTCTTGAGTTAATCTAACCAATTTACCACCGAACGATTAGGATTAGGGTCTGCCAGGTAAAAATCCAATAATTTAATGCTCCTATGTCTTCCTCCTCCTGCTCCTCCTCTCCACAGCCTCGCATGTCAAAGCCGAGGAGGACCCCTCCAACACCTGCATGTACAACGTGTTCGTCCGCTCGGGATCGGTCTGGATGGGCGGCACGGACTCTCCATCGGCTTTGGGGGGTTTGGGGGGGGGGAGGGGGGCTCCATCGGCGGAAGAGGGAACAAGGGACATGGGCGTGGTGGGTTAGCAGCTGAGGGGGCAGGGACCAACGACAGTGGCAGGGAGGGGGGGGGGGCTCCATCGGCGGGGGAGGGGGGAAGTAGCATCGACGGTAGGGGGATCCGAGAAGCAGCATCGCGCGGGGGGGGGGGGGGGGGGGAAGTAGCATAGGCGGCAGGGGGTCCGATTGGGTGGGTGGGTGGGGGGGGGGGGGGAGGGGGTTAGCAGGGAAGCAGCATCGGCGTCAGCGGCAGGGGAACAGGGGACCTGGTGTGGTGGGGTGGGGGGGAGCTTGGGTTCCATGGGTTCCTACGGGCCATTCGAGCAGGGGAGGGAAGAAGCTGAGCACGGGGCTCCTCGGCGGTCGAGGGGTAGAGCAGGGATGGAGGAGCTGTTCGCGAGGCTCCTCGGCGGTGGGGGGGTTCGGGGGATCACTTCCTCCCGGATGATGGAGTGGCACTCAATGTAAATTTGATAAACAAAATGGGTATAAAAAAGGGAAAATAACGGAATCCGATTAATTTTAACGGGTACATGAACGTGAGTTAACCACAGGGTCTGTAGAGTAAGAATTGACAAGTTTACGAGGTCGGAGGAGGAATTACGATGTTTCAAAGATCGTAGAGGTAATTGGAAAAAATTATAGGTGGTAAAAATCGCATTTAGATTTGCAGAGGAATTTTCTCAAATCCCGACGCGCATTGTTTGGCAAATGTCGACACTCTCTGAGGCTGTATTTTATCTGTGTACAAGCGTTCTTAACCCCACGTCCAAGGGTAAATTCAAAGAGAAAAAATAAACTGTTATAGTTCGATTAACAATAAAAAAAGACGTCTTGAGCAACGATGGTCACACCTCTGTCGGTCTCTTCATCGCTAATACGAGTTGTCATCTCGACCATAGCCGCCAACTCCAGGAAATCACCTTTACCAGCCATTGCTCACCTTTACCAGCCACTGCTTAAGCATAATAACACCGAGGTGGAGAAAGCAAAAGAAACATCGCATGCATAGGAGGGAAGAGAATGCATAGGTCGTTGAAGATGAGACTGGAGAGCCACATCCGAGAGAGGGAAGAGAAAGCGGAACGTCTTTCGTAAAGACAGGTGGAAGGAAAACTACAGCTGGAGTGATTCAGCCTTGAGAAGATAAGAAAACTGGAGACATAAAGAAGCATGTGGTACGACATCGGTTGAGATAAAAATTTCAAAAAGAACGTCAAGAAACATTGTATGTAATTAAGCATATACATAGAGCGTGCCCAACCCTGCAACCAAACAGGTCCATAAAGCGTGCCTAAGTAGGGAAGATCTTAAGCATATGCATAGAAACACGACAGTTCTTAAATGCTGGAAAACCCCAACTTCAGTATATTATAGAGATTGTACTTCATTTACAGGCGTCCTACATTTTTTGGGAAAACTTCATTTAAGGACGTAGGATTAAAACTATATAAGGAATGGGGATGCGATGATATTTCACCCTCTTTTCTCTTATAAATGAGCTGTCCAGTGCAATTTTATGAAACCGGATCGGAAGTTTGAACTAGTCCGGTTAATCGATTTTCACGGTTCAGGTCAAATCGATACAATTTTGGTTCAACCACATGTCCATTGACTATTTGCAATCTTGTTTAACCTGATTCAATCGAAATTGAATCACTCAACTACAATTCAAATTTGAGTTTATATTAAAATAATAATAGTTGTAATGAGTGTTGAACTCATACCCTCTTGTATCCCACTTCGAAGAACTAAACAACTACTCCAACTCAAGTTTTTGAGAGGGTTGGATAATAAATACAATTAAGCTATTATTGTGCTAGAGTATTTAGTTCAAATATTATTTATATCTATATGAATAACATTTAATGTTGCATAGTCAAGAAAATATTTTCTGAGTAAAGTAATATATTTTAGTTGTTTTTTTATTTTATATTTATTTCAAGTATCTTTGAGTATGTGTTTTGTACATGTTCTAATTCATTCTGATTTAATTACCTAGTTCAACCATTTTTTACTTGTAAGTTTAGTTTAATCCGATTTTAAAAAATAATGGCATCATCATCCGATTGAACCGGTTTGATTCCATGGTCCAATCTAACTTTTTTGTTGGGATTTTCTGTTCAGTCTTAGGTTCAGTTTCAAAAACTTTGGTCCACTGTCGTCGTAGATCAATACCTTGCATGCTTTTTACCGTTAGAAGAGAATCAATTAGTAATGACGTTGTCAATTTTTAAAAAGGAATTCTATGTCATATTGATATTGGACTATTGCATACAAGATTGACAGAATGTATTGTACAGACCATTCATAATCGAAATCTGGCATGCGGTTAGTAAAGGTCGTCGGTGTAGAGAACCACGAAGACAGATTTCGATCGATCAAATAAAAATCCAATAAAATAGGAGAGAGAGAGAGATAAGATGAATGGAATAAGTTCCTCTCCTATTTTATCTTTAAACTAATTATTTATCCAGATAAGTTTCCTTGGGCCGAACTCGAGGAGGCAGAATATCAATACCACGGCTTTTGAGAAGAAGAGAAATTTCGTGTTTTTTATTTCTTCTTGACAAGGCAAGAAAAAAAATCAAAACGGATACAAATTTAGAAAAATCAAATAAAGAAAAATACGCGATAAAATTTTACGAAAAATACAAGAAACCTTGCTAAGGTAGTTGTGTAACTACCCTAGAAAAATCGATGGAAAATAGTATCAAAATGAGGCCCAAATTTAGCCTACAGTACAGGGGTAGAAATGCAAGAAAATAAAAGAATCTATTGCAAAAAGGTCCTTGTCCATCGACTAAATTGAAAAGAAAATAAATTGTATTGCATTTAGGTCCCTGCACTGGGATCTAAATGCAAGTACTGGAAATTCTGGAGTGCTGGTGAAATTCGGGAGCTTCCCGGGGCTGATTATGCAAATATTCTACCGGTTCGCATGAACGGCTGAGATAAGATCGCAAGGCACGATCGTAACCGTCCAAAATGGACACGTGGAAACCACTTTGTAGCGCACGAGTTCTTGGCATTCTTCCCTCTTTCAGATGAAGGTGGCGTCGACGGCTTCTTCTCCAAATTATTGCCGGCAAAGGGACGCTTGCTCCGAGCTCCTGCAGGGCTAGAGGGGTGACTCCTTCACTTGACTCGCCTACGGTAGATGAGCGGTGAGGACGACGGTGATGACCTCGAAATCTTCGAATAAGATGTCTCCTGGACATGAAATCCGCTTAGGTTTTGGAAATCCTAGGTTGATGATGGCTGCGCAATTGGTCGAAGAAGAAGCTCCAATAGGATGTTTGTTGCTCCAGAGATGATATGAACATGCAACTGAATGTTTGTAATGCTTGATTCATCAAAGAATCGACCCAAGTTGTTAAGAATTCTTGCAGTTCATAATAGTTCCAGAAAACATTTTGAAAACGATAATTTGGGTTGATTCATACACGATTTGACAAAGATTTTGTGAGCAACTAAAGAAGGTGATTAGGGGTTTCTAATGGTGTGATTAATCGGGGCTAATAAGGCACGAATCACGAGAAAATAAAATGAAAAAGATGGAGGATGACCTGTGATGAGTAGAGTGTATAACTCCACTGGTTGTCGCTCAATGGGCGGTCTTCACCGGAGCGCTACGCGCGTTGTTGATGAACGCGAAATCCACCTCTTTAATAGTGATGAATTGTAGTATAGGAGGCGAATTTCGATCGATCAAAATACCACAATCTTTGAATGTTGTGGAGTATTTATACTTGGCAAGTCTATCAAGGTCGAACACAAGGACACAACTACTTAATCTTTTTTATCGAATTTTGATCAATGAAGCACATATGTGAATAAATTCTCAATTATTGGTCTGCAAGATGCACTATGCTAATTACAATGCAATACTATGATGTATGTAATTTTTAGTTGATTTTAATGCAATTATAGGAAGAAGCATGATAGAAATGCAAGAGAACTTATATGCAGATAGAAGATTACAAATATACCCTAAATAATTATGAGCAACATAATAGAAATGGAAATCAATGTCGTTTTAATCACAATATTAAAAACAGCCATCAAATCAGAGCAATGATAAGGGAGCAAGGTCATCATCTATCACAAAAATTCACTTCATTTAAAACAGTGGCAGATGAGAAAATTAAATATGCTATGATATAGAGGACGAAACAAGGATCAAAACGACACTAAAATCATGCAATTTGGACCTACGATGTTCAAGTTATGAAGAAAACAATGCACGGGCATAATTGTAATAAAAATGCAAGAAAATAAAATGATAAATCTTACATTTAGGTCCCTGAAGGGACCTAAATGCAAATAATAAAAACCGCCTGGGCCCCATTGAAATTTTTCCACGTACGGAGGCATTTTCTGTAATTTTCAGAAATCGGAGAGGCCTTCCTGTAAAATACCTAGGCACGCACATGAGGCACGTGCCTGGGGACCAAATTGTAAATAGCAAAAAGTCCGGGGTCCTTTGTGCAAATTTCCCATGACCTCACGTGCAGTGCACGTGAGGAGCCTAGGCTCGGGAGGGCCTGCTGGCTCGGGACACGTGGCTGCATGCTGGGGCTTGATCAAGGTTCGGCGGGACCCAAGCCCATAGGTTTGGAGGAGAGGCTCGGGTGCCACGTGTCGTCATCGTCACCGTCCGATCAGAATGATCGGACGGCATCTGTAACATCATCCTCCTCCGCAGTCCACCGGAGAAGGCGGATCTCCGGCGGGCTCGATGGAGCTCCGTCGTGCCCCGCGAGGCCTTCTGATGATCGGAAAAGAAAGCCCGGGCCCTCGCGAAGCAGCGGGTGACGCGACGGTGCTCCGGCAGCGAATGGATTGGCGGATCAATGGCATGCCACCGGTGGCGGAGGAGAAGATCGGAGCACCTGTGCTAACTCCGGCCATTGATGTCTTAAGCACCTGCAGATGTTAGCAATAGTCGAAGCGTGCATTTTGCAGTGCATGAGAGTGAAGTGGGATGAGTGAGGGTCGTGGGGGTGTCGGAAGATGGTGGCCCTGGAGCTCCTTCTCCGGTGAAATGGAGGAGGAGATGGGTCGAGCGAGGGAGGTTCTGGAGAAGAGGAAGGTGGTCGGCGAGGGTGTTCGATGAGTGGTGGAAGTGTTGGAGTGATTAGGAGAAGGTGAGGATGACTGTCGGCAGAGGTATAAATGGGAGAAAACACAAGAAAAGGAAGGGGAGGAAGTACCCGTCGGAAAGGGGAATCCGGTGGGTGTAGCTGCTTGGGCTGAGGCTCAGATGAGCCTCGGGGTCGTCGCCTAGCTGGACAGCAGGGCCAGCGAGCTCGGCGGCCGTCAGAGGCGTCGCGACACGACGGAGGAGCCGAGGGTCGACACCGGGCAATAAGCCGTGATCGCCATGACGATCCGCCCCTCCGCTGTCACCGGAGGGGAGGGGGAAGCTGGGATTATGCCTAGAAATGGTGGACGGGGCTTGACGGTGGAGGAGGAGGTGGTTTTATAGGAGGAGGTGGTCGGAGTTTAAGAGATGGAGAGGCATTTTGGAGTGGAGGTTTAATGGCGCGGGAGTGAAGGCGAGGTTAGAAGGGGGTTACGCGTGGATGTAGGAAGTAACTGTGATGGAGGGGCGGGGTTGGATTGCTGAGAGACACCTAGGAGGAGGAGCTAAAAATGGGAGGGGGCGGAGGCGTTACAATAGAAAAATGACCGGGCCGGAGGAGGAAGATGACCGGGTGCCGTTGGATCTAGTGATCCAACAGCTTGGATGGTGGCGCGATCGAAGGGTGTGGATCAGATCAAAGTTTGGATCGATCGGCGTAGATTTAGGCGCTAAAGGAAGGTTAGGATGCGATATGGAGGGAATCCGACGGTGGCGGAGAGTGGGTGACGTGGAGTGCGGGATAAGCGTAGGATGAGGAGGGGATCGAACGGTTGAGATTTAGGCGGGTACAAGTGGTTAGGATTAGATCTGGCAGTCAGATCAGACGGTGAGGAGTGGAGCGGCGGTGGATGGTTGAGATGAAGGCGGAAAGGAGTGGATCCGACGGCCTAGGAGGGCACCGGGTGGTGGAAGGGGGGGGCATGCCACGTGGCAGCTCCAGAGAGCGCCACGTGGCCCAATCAGAAAATTAGAAATTGTAAATACAAAGAAAAATACAAAAGAAATAGTTAGAAGCAAAATTAAGAAAAAGTCAAAACATGAAAGTTACTCGTCTCGATGCGATCTATAAGCTTCATATTGGACAAAAAGCCAAAAGAGGTCATTTGTACAAAAAAGTATTTTTGTGGGTATTTTTAAGGGTGATAAAAACACCGAATTTTATCTTTTGATTTGTTTTTGTCTTTTTTAGTCTTTTTAAAGGTCAATGCATTATAGACAATTAATCTATCAATTTTTAGGGGTTTTTATGATAAAATAATTACAAGAAAAATAAGGAAAATTAAATACAATTAACTAAGGTTAATTATACACAGCATAAAACAAGATAAAAATAAAGAATTAATGGAGATTTTTATAGGTTTGATTAAGCCAGGGTTTTAAGATGTGGATTTTAGCATGGTGAATACAAGATTCATCAGTTGTGGCGGCGATGCAAGGCAATGTAGCACCTTAGAACCTTCTTTGTCGTCTCCTCTTCCACGTGGGGTGGTCCTCAGGCCCTATCATAGCCAGGTTGAGGCGGAGCGAAGCGAGGAAGATGGGTCGACGGCCACTGGAACTGGAAGTTAGGAAAGTTAGTTTGTAAGTGGCAATGTTTAATGATTTGTATAGGTAAATCGGAGGAGAGTTAGGTATAGATCAATGGTGGGTGTGTAACTAGGTTGTTAGGCAGAGACGGAGAGAGGGAGGGGCGAGGAGGTGCTTAGCCCCCCCCCCCAACCCAAATTAAAATCCTATATATAGTATTTTATTCCTCTTAATAAAATTCAATTGAAATATCTATTTTTATCCCTCTACCATCTCCTACAAAGAAACCGAAAACTTCGGTATAAGATTATTTGTTATAGAGAGAAATGGAGCCTACTTTATTAGGTAATACCTAACCTATTCTATTTCAATTTTTCTCACTTTTTCATTTTTTTAGAAATTATTACCATGTATTTTCATCACTATATTCCTCTAGTATGTCATTCCAATTTCATCAAAAAACAAGGACTTATATGCCCTCCATCTAGAACATGTAATTTTAACGAATTGATGTAATCGACCTGTTCTAAATGGAAGACATACGAGTCTCTATTTCTGACGAAATTGGAATGAGATATTTGAGAGATATAGCTATGAAAATAGATGGTGGTATTTTCCAAAAAAAATAAAAATGACAAAAATGGATGGAGTAGGTAAGGTTGCTTACTTTATGAAGTATGCTCCCCTTTCCTCTTCTTTATCTCCCTCATTATTATAGCTTACTTGTCATTTATTTAATCCTATAGTTTGGTACTAATATTCCTCCACACATTTATGGATTTTTATTGTTCTTTCAATTTATGAAAATCATATTGATTAAGAGTGATCTATCAAATTGATAAAGATGTGATTTCATCATTATGTGAATAAAACAAACTATTGTAATTATAAATAGTTGACATATTTACCCCTATATCCCTGAGTAATTTCGTAAATATGTACATAACCCTGCATTGTAAATTACAATAGGAATCCCGAATAATGCTTAACTCTTACATGGCATGACCCTGTCTTTACACCCATCCGTTTTCCCATTAACTTTGACGGATTCCGTCCATTTTCACCCTTTATTTTCAAGATAATTACAAATCCTACCAATCACCTTCCTTCACTTCTCCTTCCTTCTCTTCCATAGAAACCCATCACCATCGAGAAGGAGGTGGACGACGACGGGGGACATGGGAAGGAGGAGGAGGTCGGGGGAGGAGGTGGGTGAGAATAGGGGACATGGAAAGGAGGAGGTTGTCGGGGAGGAGGTGGGCGAAGATGGGAGGACCTGGGGAGGAGGAGGGCAACAATGGGGGACTTGGGAAGGAGGAGGTTGGTGACAGCGAAGAACCTGAGAAGGAGGAGGTCAGGGGAGGAGGTGGGCGACAGTGAAGGGTCTGGGAAGGAGGAGTTCGGGGGAGGAGGAGGGTGACGGCAAAGGAAGTGGGAAGGAGGAGGTCGGGGGAGGGGGAGGGCGACGACGAAGGACCTGGGAAGGAGGAGGAGGTTGGGGGAGGAGGTGGGCAGGAGGGAGAGGTGGGTTGTTGGGGGAGGATGGGTGAGGGGTAATTTTTATTTTTTTATTTTTGAAAATTTTAATAATTGTTAGATAGCCATGGGTTAGATTAATTCAATGGCCTAGTTCGTTTAACAAACAATTCTAACCAAGAGTTATCGGTGTGAGACGGTCGGGGTTCTTGGTGCAATTCACGATTATGTAGGGTCATGTACGTAATTATGAAATTACTCAGGGTTATGTGTTTAAATATCCCTAAATAATTTTATAATTTATATGCATTTATTGTAATTTACAAAGGAACACATAAGGGAAAGTTGCATGTAAATATAAAATTCTCACTACTCTAATGGATAGAATACATTTTTATTATTACAACCATATATATTAATATAGCATTTTAAATTAACTAAGATATCCAAGTTACCTACATTAATGAATAATTTAATAATTGTTGGTATATCTTTCTTTGTTAATTTTATAATAGAGTATATTATTTGGTTTTTCTTCGACATTCGCAATGAATGTTATATTCATTGCTCCATTGCTCACAATGAATCATGTAACAATTATTAGGAATATTTTTAATGTAAAAGTCATTATCATATTAATTAGTAGAAAAATGTTAAATTCATTGTGAATTACAAGAACAAAATATAAATTTCAATGAAAAGAATTTCTTGTTATGAATTCAATATCGGAGATTTGACCACAAATATTAAGATTATTCATTATCTTATACAATTTTGTTGTAATGATATTTTACTTTGTATTATATATATGCAAGTAAAATCCTTTATGCATATTGTTTAAATAATTTCATATTTACATTTCTAATCTTATTTTTAGAATGAAGTTATTTAAATATAAGTTTTAGCACAAACTTTTTTAGGATAATGAAAAATCATTAAAGAAATTAATTGACTTGAAAATTTTCATAATCAAATTAATATTTTGCATTTTATATGCATATTTTCGATTTACAAATTTATAAGGAGAAAATTTTCAAAAAAAAATACTCATATCTCATTTTAAAAAAAAAATTACTTGATATAATGTAAATTAATCTATATTATGCTTTTAAAAAACAAATAATGAATCAAATCTAATTTAGCCCCCTCTGATAAGAAATCATGGCTTCATCCCTGTTGTTAGGAGATGAAAATGGAGGGTTAGGATCCAACGAAGAGTTTAGGATGGACGCGGTAAAATTTGGTAAAGTTGGGGCATTAGAACAGAAACTAACAACTTCTTGTTGAAGAAGAAGGCCTAGGTGTTGAAACGTGTCAGCACCTAGTTGGCCAGCGTCAACAAATATATTATAATTAGATATTAAATAATAAATGACATTATTTTAAATAGATATAAAAACAAAAAATGCAAATAATTAATTTATCTAAATTATGAAATAATTAGTTTTTATAAATAATAAATAATTTATGAAATATAAATATTATATTAATAAATATATAATATACTTAATAATTATGTAATTGATTTTAATTCAATAAATTAATAAATAATATACTATTTTTATATTTTATTAATTAATAAGATTATAAATAAAGTATTTGTGAATTTTTATGGATTTTAATAAATTAATTTAAATATATTAATAAATATGGATATTGGTTGTACATTTCAAATTCACCTATAAAATATGGTTTTTGATTTATTTAAAATAATAAATAATATCAAAAAATTATGAAATAAATCATGTTAAAGTACAAGATCATGAAAATAATTAAAAAATATAAAATCATTATAACTATAAATAATGTATTCTAGATAAAATAAATAGCCCAGAAACACACTTGTGATTAGGTCCCAAAACTGACTTTTTATCGAATTTTGATTTTAGTGAAATCACCTCCATTAATTAGAGAATATTATTTTATAACGTTAAAGGTGAGTAGAGTAAAATTGGAGTTCGTATAAGAAAGTTATGATGTCCAGAAGTTGAGATTTTGGCAATTTACAAGTTGGATTTCTTGGCACATACAAGATAATATTTTTAACTTATTTTTATATTTTCTATATAGTTTTAGAAACAATTAGGAAAAGAGTTTGGTGAAAAATATATTCATATGAATTAATTAAAAATTAATAAAGATTTGATAATTATTGGATAAATAGTGAAGGATGTATAAAGTGAATAATTATTTATTTTTTTGTTTTCTTTCCTTATCTTCCCCTACTTATTTATCTATCGACCAATCCATACTGACTTGGTCTCGGAGGTTAGATTATAAATATATCTTTCAGCTATATTTATTTTATAAGTCACATTGTACATATATACATATTTACAATCTGCCTTCTTTTTGTTTTCTTTATTTTTATTCTTTTATTTATTTACATATTTTTAATGCTTAAACGTGCATTTTTATTCATGAATGTGCTTTGATAAAAAGATGAAAATTAATGAATATTTACATGTATTTGTTAAGAGTTTAAGATAAAATGCAAACAGAATGTTAATGAATCAAAGGATTCATCAACCATTCCCCATAAATGCAGTTACATCAACACGTTTTTGCAAGGTTGTGAGCATGCTTAATCCTATCGCTATTAACATGCAAGATCTTTGTCAATGGAGACAATCTCAACACTAACTAGTTTGCGCTGAAAGAGCATTTTCATTCTTTATTGAGAGCTTTGCAGACCATTCACTATCTCTACTGCATTCTTGTTATCTGAGCAGATGACCGATGAATGCTCCATGAAGGGGGCGACAACTTGAATTGTGAGGTTAAGGCCCGGGCCTCTGCCTCAAGGACCAGTGGCCTCTGATGTGGTGCATTTGATGAGGATAAGCTCTCTTTTTAAGTTATAATAGAATGTTGCAATCGATGCTAAGGTGTTCAAGAACGAAGCATCCACCAAGATTGTGTGTTTCACATTGCCTTCATATGCATTCAACCTAGTAGGAGCATTGGCCCTTGGGGCGAACGATAAGCTCCCTAGCATTGGTTAGAGAAGCACATATTTTGTCGATCGCTATGCTAGGATCTAGCCTTGATTGTGAATGCTTCGAGATCCATCGCTCCAACCAATCCAATGTAGAACTGTGCATACCATAACAAAGGTTTCCAGACTCCCTGAGAGAATATGTTAGAAAATTCAAGCAAGTAGTCACCATATTTTCCAAAGGCATAACTTTGTAGTCAAATGCAAACCGTATAACTCTTATTTTAGGAGAAAACAAACCATATAAACTCGTGCATAAGGTATGTGCCAAATAGATAAGTCTCATCTTCCACAAAGGATGAGCACAATACACACACAAGGCATTTTGATAGCAGATTCAACAAGAAAGTTTTATCTGAGGGAGGGTTCCTTATGATTCCATATCCTTTAATGTACCGCATATTATCCGGGCTTGCAGCTCTTTTGAATTCAATGAGAAAAAAGTGATTAATCATTGATCAAATCGATTTGAATCAAAATATTTTATAAAATACACAAAAAGGTAGTTAACTTGGCTACCCTCAGGGCTAGCCCATTTTACCCCCCCCCCCCCCCCCACACACACGCACGCACGCAGATATATATATATATATATATAACACTTTAATTAAATACTTTTATGATATTGTACTAGTATAATTCATATTCATAACACATTACTTATATGGAGTTGTTTCCTATGAGTTGATTAGTAACTAATGTTGACTATTTAAAAATTATGGATTTATCCATCATCGGCAAAGTTACTTTTGAATAAATCATATTCGAATTCAGACTCAATTTTGGTCGAATCTGATTGAACATTGTTTCAAATAATCATTTTGAAACAGAAAATGATACCTATTTGAACGGAGTCAACGACTGATCCGGTTCTAGTTCATCGGTATAGTCCATTCGTTTTGATCTCATTAACACTTAAATATATCTAATTTATTGACATTTAAATTACGAGAAATAATCAATATGTTATTTTTTTAAAGTTTTAATATGATGAATGTATTTGTGTGCGGCATCGGGATCTTTTTAAAAAAGTTGAGCATCCATGTTCTTATTCGTTTCTTTTAAATATTCGAAAACATATGTATATATAGCAAAAATTTATTTATTACCTCCAACAAGATTTTTAAATGAACATAAGAATATGATCAACACATATTTCTCCGTTATCTTTGATCAGTTGTTATTGAGTATACCTTGAGATGTTCGCTTTTAATTATATTGATGTTGTCAGCTATTTCATTCACAGGTATTGGGTTGTCAATACTATTAGATGCCATGGAAAATTGAACTGTAGAAGTGAATCAAAGTAAGAATAAAGAAGAACAAAAACCTTAGAATTTACATGGAACCCTACTCCTTAAGAAGAGGGAAAAATCATGGGAGAAAGCCTCAATGAGCTAGCTATTCCATTATTCCTCTCAAAGATTACAATAAATGTGCGACTCTTTATATAACCCCACCAACATACCCAAGTCCTACCGGTAGGTGATATGAGATTAAACAATAATTGGATCTTGGAGAAACTGATCACCTATCTAACTATATTCTTTAAAACTTCTTTCCAAGTTAGAGCATGCAATGCTCAATTTGAACAAACAGAAAAACACTCACATACAATGAATATATGACAAATGTTGGAGTATTTGTTATATGCGTCACATGTATGGTAGATGGGTAAATGGATCTCTCCAAGATCCATTTACCACATCCCAGTGTTTAGTCCCACATCTACTAGTGTTGGGACTTGAGGGTCTGTGGAGGCTATATAAGAAGCCCCAAACCTCCTGTATCCATTGAGAAAAAGGAATGCAATATCCGCCCCTTTGAGGGCTTCTCCCGTGGTTTCATCCCTCTCCTTAGAGAGTAGGGTTGCACATAAAATGTCTTCTATACTTAATATTTCATGTTCTTTGATGAATCCGTGATTCATCGCCTTTATTCTTTCATTTTGGCTAAAATCCTTGGTAAAATGCATGTAAATATATACTAATTCCATTTAATTAACATTCTAACCACAAATATTAATATTATATATTTAACACTTATTTTCACCAAAATAAAAGAATAAAGAGAAAAAGGAAAATAAAAATACAAAGAAGGTTGTATATGTAATATACAAACTAATCCTAACCCCGAGACCAGGTCAATATTGACCGGGTCGATAAGATAAATAAGTAGGGGGAGATAAGGATCTTAACTTATAAAAATATTCAGAAAATAAAGACCAAAAATGTATTTTACCCATTTTTCATAATGTAAATACTTAACCCATTTTATTTATCATCAAAACCACTCCAAACCAAAACACTTCTTTTATAAAAATTGTTCATAAAAATTTATATTATTTTATAAAAATATTAGAAAAATATTTTGACACAAAAATAAATAACCACAATGAACCGTAAAAGCCGACTTCCGAGGTTCATATCTACTTATAGAAAACTCCAAAATGACCAGACTCACTTTTAAAATCCGTTTTATACATAGTACTATTTATTAAAAATATCAGAAAAATATTCGGATAAACCGGTGAGTTTCGGCTTTTTGGACCCGTTGTATATATGTACTATATGTATAAACTTCCCGGATTTTTAATTAAATAACCGTAAATCGTATTAACTTAATTCTTTTTCCTAAAATCATCTAAAATTGTATATAAAAATATAAAAATATAATAAAGCTAAAATAACAAAAAAATCTGGAGGCCCGAAGCCGCTACTTTTTTCTTCCGGTCCTCATAACTCGGCCGTATGAACTCCGAATTGAGCAAACTCAGTCCCTAAAATTATATTTTTCAATTATCTACAAAATGACACTGATTTCGCTAAAATCGGAGTTAATGCGAAAAACGCGGTTTTCAGGATCCGTATGTGGTATATTGTACAATAAGTCGTACTTTATATTATTATTTAATGTATTAATCCTTTAGTTTTTATATAAATAATACTTTACTTATTTATTTATTTATTTAAATTATTTATTTAATTAATTACAATTTATATCATCTTCATTTATTTATTTATTTATGTATAAGGTATTTATTTGGTATGCTTATACATGTATATAACTCTTTTGTCTTTTTCTTATTTTGTCTTTTTCTTCCTTTTTCTTCCCCCGCCACATGGCGGCCTCTCATTGGCCACCTTTTTCATTTTTTTCTTCTCTCCCTTACTTTCCCTTTTTCCCTTCTTCTTTCCCGGCTCTTCTTCTTCTTCCCCCATCTTCTTCTTCCTCCCACCTCCTCTTCTCCTCCTTCTCACCAACCGACCTAACGGCCGGCAGTTGGCCGGCCGTTCTCCAACAACCCGCGGTGCCGGCACCACCGGCGGTGACCACACCCATCTTCCCCTATAAATAGGGCCGACCTCCCCCCAAACCGACCCATCCGCCATTTCCTAGTTTCTTCTCCACCTTCAAGCTCCGAGAGAGGTGACAGCTCCCGCGTCGAGCGAGGTTGAGAGCTGGGTTCCCGGTGTGATCTCCGCCGTCGTGAGCGTCTGCTCCGTCGCGCTCAGCCTCCGGTTGCCGGCCGTCGAGGCGAGGATCTGGAGCTCCACTGCCGAGCTCCATCCCAGGCGATTCCGCATCACCGATCATCATCCGTTGTTTCCTATTTCCAGGTTAGTTTTCGATCTCCCTTCTTCAATTTCCTTCTCTTCTCCTCTATCTCCCCTTCCCTTCTCATCTCCGTCAATTTTTCTCTTTGATTTCACACTTCTCACAAGCATCACCTTCTCATTTCATCTCTGTTTCCCCCTTCTGCTTCTATCTCCTCCTCCATTTCTATTAGTTTTCTAAAAACTTTGTGATTTCTAGTTCCGAAAATCATCACAAACCCCCTCCATATTCATATTTTCACATCCTTCCACGTGCAATCCCTCCACTTTCATCTAAATCCAAATCCAATTATATTTTCCACATCATAATACCTCATTTCGATTCCTATTTCTCGGATTGATCCTCATCCGTTCACGGTTATTAATCAGAGGGGACCATTCTATTCCTACGCCCAGTCTCATCGGATTACACTAACTCCATTCCTCAATTCTGATATAACTTTGCTTATCCCATAATCTGTACACGGCTTTGATACGGCTTTGATCCCCGTCTTCCTCTTCCGTAATAATATTCATATGCATTTCAGAGTAGTTGTGTAAATTACGCGAGGCCGAGGCTTTGTCCTCGAGCATTTCCATTTCCTTGCAGGATTGTTGCATCTGAGGACCAGAATTATGTGAGATAAACATATCTGGAGACCTGAAAAATCCACAGAGATCAGAGAACACGCACTTGATATCGGAGATTCGAGATCTCAACAGATCGAGCCGGTAGCAGAAGCAGCGACGGGCGATTTAATTCGAGATCCAGCGTGTTTCTATTGAGAAATATGTATCATCCAGAAATCTGAAACGAAACAGCCAACCAGAAATGTTTGTTGGAGAAACAGATCCGATTTGATCACCGGAGACAGAGTAGCACCATCACCGCCTCGAGATGAAGCCGCAGCTTCACAACTGCCACTCGAGGATCCGAAATCCGTTGTGAATGCTCTAGACGCTCCGCATACGATCTCCGAGAATATCTGCTCGCTGGATCAATCTTCGAAGGAGAACATCACCCACACACAACTGCCTGAACAGAACTACGTCGAGGAATAACTGCTTTCGAAGCCGCTGCATTTCGGGGTAAGAACGGATCATCCTTCCAGATTAAATCGTCGCCATTCGATCATTTTTAGATCGAACAGTCCAGGTCCAGCCATGCGTCGGTAAAACCATTACTCCACCGCCCCACCGCTCTTTGCGGTCGCATGCGAAGCGCATGAGAAGGCCGGAATTCTCTTAGCGTTTTTGCACAAACGCCCCAGCTTTGTTTTTTTTATTTTCATTTGCGAGCAGGTCTTGCCGCAAGAAGCTGCACGCAAAGGAGCACGAGCACCTGGGACTTTTGGGCAAATTCGCACAACAACCCTTGGACGTTTCTTAATTTTCGTACAGGTCCTGGGTGGAGGCAGCCCGTGAACTTTCACGTGATCTCTTGGGGATTTGCGCAAAAAAAAAAAAACCCCTGATACTACTATCTTTTGTACGCCCTCTGTACTTCCGCTAATTACACGCATACCCCCAGGTTTCTAGAACAAGTACACCTATACCCTTGTATTTGCATATAACTGCCCATACATAACAACAACATCTAAAAAAAAAAATATAACAACTATAAAAATTCCATAAAAATACCCATAGTGTCTTTTTGAGTAACCTCAATAATAAACCAAAAACAAAACAAAAATTACATATTAAAACCAATAAAAAAATATAAAACATACCAAAACTTCAAAAATTCATAACTAATTCAATATAAATCCAATAAAAACGCACAACATACCATTTTGAAGGTATTTTCACCTACTTTCTACAGAAAATATAATAAAAAGATTTTGTTACTGTTTGCTATCTTAAAAATCCAAAATACGTCACTGTTTTCAATAATCTTTTTATTTTCTACATTAGAAGTTAACCAAAACCCATAAAAATCATAAAAACCCTTTAAAAATCCATAAAAATAGAAAAACACATTAAAAACTTAAAAAATAACAAAACTAAAATCAAATAAAAATTTAAATATTTTCTAATAATAAAAAATCATAAAACAATTAAAAATAACAAAAACACTACAAAATTCATAAAATTCAAATAAAAATCCAGAAAAATTATTAAAAATTAAATAAAAAAAATTAGGAAACCCTTTACCTAAGTTTTCCATCGATTCTCCCTAGTTTTAAACAGTTTGCCTCCCTGAGTTCGACACTCTCGTACTTGACACTATACATCTTGTTTAGGAGTATAAATAAAAAAGAAGATTAAGTAAACCTTACTCTTTTCTGATAAAACTCACCTGGTCGATACAACGACCGAAATCTTCTTTCTCTGATTTCTTCGCAGGAATTCGAGAAGACAGCAGATCAGGTGGTGTGTTTTTTTCATTCTTATGCTCTGTTTATCATTTCACTTCCGCATCGCTATTTTCTAGCATGTTATCAGAGAGGGTCGATTCTTGAGGATTACATGTTTTTCATTTGTTCGAGATTCGAGTTTTTGATGTGATTGAAGATTAATATTTATGAAATTCATGTTTAAGATATGTTCAAGTTTGTCCAAGAAGTTCTAGAGTTTTTCTCCAAGAACCCTAATCTATAGGAGCATCAGGCGCTCCTCCATCTCTACGGAGGCAAACAGATTGCAACGGTGTTGCACGCACCTTCAGACAGACCTAGCCGCACAGCCAAGTCCCATCGAACTTCCATTGAACAACTTCAAGATCAATTGCACCCTCCTTCATTCACGCATCGCTACCTCCGCTGGAGGCCCTTTGCTCCATGCGGAGCCCCTCTCCAGTCCCAGATGACTTCCAGGAGGTGTGAAACCTCCAGGCGGTGCTCCTCTGTTGCGCCTCCAACATCCAGCACCCCTCAGCGACGATCGCATCCAGCAACCCTCGGCATATGTCTAAGCTTCCTGCACTGCTTCCCCTTCCGATATCGGATGCTCAAGAGGGAGCATCTCATCCTCCAGGAGACTCTCAAGCAGTCGTACCCCGATTCTCCGCAGCCGAAGCCGTAGCTCAAAATTGGGCCCTCTCGACAGCACGAAATCACCGACGTCGAAGATCTTTGAGCGACACTTCTCATGGCTCCCAGGAAGCGCTCCTCGTGGCGGCACAGACCAACATGGGGGCGCAGATCCACAATATCAGTGCAGGTCACTAGAAAAGGAGTCATCCAACAGCATGCAGGTGGCGCACGAGAGAAGCCCCTGCGCACGAAGCCTCAACGTCGAAACCCCTCTGCTCTCTCCTCCATCACGTGCACAACTCCCAGGAGCCAAACCTTCTCCCTTTGTTGCTCCAAAAGGCAGCGGCGGTGACAGATCATGCATGAGAAGGAGATTTCCCATCGTGGGAACCCTAAAGGGGGGCCCGATGCCTATTTAAAAAAACAAATCTTTTTTATGCTTCTAGGCCCATGTGGGCCGATGGTTGTTTAAAGGAAAAAAAAAGAGTGAGGGAAAGGTCCCGAGTGGGCCCATTCAGTCGTGTATTGTTAAAAAAAGAAAAAAAAAGGAGAGAGAAAGCCGTATTAAAAAATTTAAAAAAATGAAAAGTCGAAAAAAAAGATTGAACGGCTTAAAAAAATATTTTGAAAAAAATGATTTCAAAAAAAAGAGTGCGACAGCTATTAAAAAAATTGGAAATAGCTGAGAAAAATAAAAAACAAGAAGAAAAATTTCACGAAAAGCCAAAAATGTGATCGACTAATTTGTTTCATTTTCTTCCCATGTTATTGTCTTCTCCCAACATTATCTACGTTTATTTTCCGACAAGTATGGGAGAAAAGAGGAGTATGTGTAGAGTCACAGGTCTTCTCCATATTGTAGATTCGTCAGACCAACCGGATTGTTCAGACTCTAAAACAGATACTCAGACTCAATGTCAGATGTTTCCGAGTCTTCAGTTTCAGACACGTACATATATGCGGTCTTTTTCAGATGTGCACATGTATGCCATCATTTGTCATGGTCCACATCATTCTTGTTTTTTTATTGGCCAGAGTTTTCATGTGAGTCATAAGAACTCCGAAGTAGAGGACCACTCCCTATGCCATGTGGGCAACGGTTTTCATGTGGCATCATAGGGACTCCAGGGTAGAGTACCATTCTCTGTGCCAGATGGGAGAGACCCAGTTCTCCGACGAGGAGACTATTTCAGACTCCATTCTCTAGTGACGGTGGACAACGACGAAGATTGCACTTCCACGGTCTTTTTCAGTTCAACCCTTTTCAGAGATGGAGCAGTTGTCCACATATTGTGGCGGGCCCGAGTACTCCGTTGAGGAGACTTGTTTTCAATTGCAGTGACTCTGACATGCGCAGTTCAGAGTACATGCTCTCCGACGAGGAGATTCAGCAGACTCACACTCCAGCTCATTCGTCCTCCTCAACTGCATGGCATGAGAAGCAACGTCCTCGACAACAGCCGACAGTTGTGCGTGTTGAGATGATATTGTCTATAGTGTCATGTAGTGTGAGATGAGTTTCTTTCTTTTTGTCCAAACTGAGCATTGCATGCTCCAGCTTGAGGGGGAGTGTTGGAGTATTTCTTATATGTGTCGCATGTATGGGAGATGGGTAAATGGATCTCTCCAAGATCCATTTACCCCATCCTAATTTTTAGTCCCACATCTACTAGTGGTGGGACTTGGAGGCTCTGTGGATGCTATATAAGAAGCTCCAAACCTCATGTATCCATTGAGAAAAAGTAATGCAATATCCGCCCCTTTGTGGGCTTCTCCCGTGGTTTCATCCCGCTCCTTAGGGAGTAGGTTGCACGTAAAATCTGTCTTCTATATTTTATATTTCCTGTTCTTATGCTCTGTTTATCATGTCGCTTCTGCATCGCTATTTTCTAACAACACACAAACAACCTTGACTTAACACATACTTTGTTGGTTGCTACGGAAGATTATGTTTCTCATGTCATGCTGGCGAGAAGCAATCGGTGGGTTTGGAGTACAAATGACCCGTTGACCAATCTGGCTTGAAAACTAGCTCGTGTTCTCTGTATCTGCATCTATCAAAGTCACTGGCAGCGCAATAAGTCCCTCGTAGCATACTTCGACCCTCAATTTGTCTCCGCGATGACGAACGACTCCATCTCTCTCTCTATCTATCTCCCTCTAGGGCTGAGAAAAGAAATGCTGTGGAAATATCCATAAATTGATCTTGAAAAATGAGTCGCTTTCATAGTGGTCTTGAAGCAAGTTCTCTCTCATAGTTTTTCGGAATGATTTCAACTACAGTTCACGATCAATGGGGGATGGGGCTTATAATAAGTTTATTTTTGAAGAATTTTGAAAAATGGACCCTCATGTATACAGTGCCTCAAGAAAAATAATGCTTGAAAATCTTTACTCAACACTTTCCCTTTTTCTCATACTTGTCAGAAATATTAGGATAACTGATCAAGTTGAGAGAACAATCGAGGTAAAAATAAATTTTCCTTTTTTTTAAGTGTCCATTTTTTAGATGATTTGTTTTCTTTCTTTTCATCTTCTTCTTAATCATTTTTTCATCAACTACCTTTTTTTGCAATCACAACTCTTTTTTCCCAACCATTCAATAAAAATGGCATTGTTATGTCCATAGAACGACCTTTTTTTTTTCTTCCTCATTTTTTCCTTGACTCCTTCCACCCCGCTTTTCCATACGTTATTTTCATAGACTACTGCAAGCCTTTTATAAAGAACAAAAAACAAACAAAGCAACGTGACTAAGCCCAATAGGAGAATCATCACTCACATTTTTTCCCATTTTAAAAGGTCCAAGACGACCACTATTGGGCCAATCATTTAATGACAAATTTGAGCCCAGAAAGGGCTCTGCCTTCCCGAGGATGACAATTGCTAGACCCTTGCTCCATCCAAAAAAACTCATGTGCAATGACGGGTATTAGTCGGGTATCCAATTGGAATCACCTATTGAGTTCAAAAGAATGCAAATGATTAAATATGGTATAAATATAGTTATAGTATTATTTATGTCTATTTTGCAATAAGAATATAGTTACAAGTACTGATGTCAATAAATATGGAAAATATAGTACCATATACCAAAAATAAATACGAATATGGAATTAATCGGTTTTGATATGAAGAAGTAAAAATTGATTATCTTAAAGTAAAATGCAAATGAAATATTGGTACCTACAATGTAGATACCAAAATATGACTAAACAGATACAAAATTGAATCACGCGCTCGATTCGATTCAATAATTTTACTGTAGAAATCATTAATAATGTTTCAATTGAACATTTTATTATAATAAAATATGAATAAATGGACACGGTAATAAGTCACACACTCGAGCCCAGGGACGGAGCCAGAAGCTTTTTGCTGAGGGGCACAAAATAAAACATTTATGTATATGTTGATTGTAACATTACCGAGTAAAATGTGTAGAAATTATAATGCAAGATAAAAAATGTTCATTTGATTAAGTTTTTTAACTTTTGCAAGCGTGACGTGTTAGGGATTTTTACTTCCATTTTTTTAAGAAATATCTCAACTTTGTTATAAATCTATAAAATTGTAAGACTGAACATTGGATACATACGTATCCATTATAAATTTGGGCAACCATATATTGCAATAAGATTTTGAAACTTTTTCATATAAAAAGAATCTAAAAGAGTTATGGAAAATAATTCTATACAAACATCTAAATTTAAACATGGAGCATAATTCAAAATTGAGACAATATAAAAAAATCATAAATTAAAGTACCTTTTGTGTTAAGACTCATTTTTCTCAATGAATCAAGAATGATAAATATGAGCGGGAGAGGGAGAAAGAGAAATGTATGGAGAAATGATGAGAATGCATTTTTTAAAATCCAGGTTAGAGGGTAAACCATTTAGTCATTGGTTTGATCTTTAATCGAGTTCGATTGTTGGGTCAAACCGATTGATATTCATGACATCAACATTTGTATCAATCTCAAAAAATTGGATCGAGCTTAATTTACCATCATACTGGTGGAACCTATATTCTAAATCATGCAAATCGTACATAAAGCGCTCTACGGAAATTCATGTTGAATCATTGTCGATAATTAATAATATACAAATTCTTTGTACCAGTTTGTTTTGAGACAAACTAGTCCACTTCAATTGAACATGATCAATATTCAAACTAATTTTTAAAATTTCTAATTATGCTTCTACGTAACTGATCGAATTGATGAGATCGACGTTAGTATCCAATCCAACCAGACTGATGAACCAATCAAATCTAATTTTTTAAATCATGACTGATTGGGTGAGAGATATTCTACAATGTAAGAGAGAGTAGAAGAAGAAAATATGCATGGAAAGAGATTTCAACAGATGAGGTGTGGGAGAGAATTGTAGAGAGAGATAATAAAGCAAATAGAAATTGAGGGAGGGAGTTACAATTTTTAAGTTTATAAATACATTTAGTACAGGAAAACCAAAATAACATTATAATCATAATATTATATAAATAATACAAAGATGGCATCTTAAAATCTAGGGGGGGCATGTGCCCCTCCATGCCCCCTTCTAGATCCGTCCATGCTCGAGCCTATGCATGCGTAGATAGAATAATTTTATCGTAGAAATCATTAATAATGTTTCAAATGAACGCCCTTACGATAAATTATAAATAAATGGATACTGTGATAAATCTGACGTGATCCTACTGTAAATATAAATAACTTTATCGTGGAAATAATTTATAATGTTGCGATTGAACACTCTTTTCATAAATTATTAAAAAAATATACAATAACGAATCAAACACTCGAGCATACATATCTGCAGATAGAAATCAGTAACAATGATTCAATTGAATACTCTTATAATTGACATGCTATCTACTGTATAATTAATCTCCTCATAACTAGGAAATTACGTAATCTAATTTATACATGTTTTAATTTTTTATTTTCATGTGTATCTCTATCGAGATTTTTCATTAAATAATTATTAATTGCAACATAATTAAATAATAGCTAGAAGAACTGATATGTGAAAAAATAACATCAATCAGTACTTAAGATGTCAAATTTAAGAGGTGATTCAAATCAATACCTCATATACCAATTTGAGAGAACCCGCTGAGGTGCTAATATGTGCTGCCTATTTCCCAAGTTGCCTGACACGTCCCCAATCTCTAAATGTATCGATTAAACTAATTACAAATTTCAACTTCATTCATGAATATTAAACAATTATAAACTATTATAATCTCAACTATAGTCATCGTTCATGAATATTGTACTATTGTAATCAACAATACGCATAGAATGTCTTTTTGTCATTAAATAAACAAGATGATATTCCAGATCGGCATCCGTGAGGTATTTATTTGGATGGGTTCACCAAAATCGATACCGATTTGAAGACTTTTCACCAAACTGATACCTTAGTTGCCAATTGATGTCTGGTTTTTTAAATAGCAAAATTTTCTAGCTAATAATTGGTTATGATTTAGTTAATGATTATTAAATAAAAAAATCCTTTCCATCATATCTTTGACATTTAGTAAAATTGTCGAATAATACAAGAATATTATGATTGATTTTATAAATGACTTGCTCAATTCAATGGCATATACTCCTATAACAGTAAATAGATGGGTCATGGGGACTCTATATGGGATCATTTTTCCTCGGAAGAGATATTACGGGTACCTGTGGGTTCCCGTTACCCATTTAAATGAACTGGGTACCTATTAGATATGGGTACCCTTTGGAATGGATTGGGTTGACCGGTAACTCGGTAATACTGGGGCAGAGTGGGTAAATGAATGGATCGGGTACCTGTCCTGTGAACACCCCTACCCAACATTGCATTGCAACCATCACCACCACTACATTTTTGTGATTTGCGTGCTTGTAATCTCAAGCGAATTGATGTCAATGATAGTGCTCTTGAGGAGACAATGGTGATTTGAAGGACTTGGAATATATAGTTGATATTCATTATTGAAAAAAAAGGCCCCATGGCTCCTTGTGTAGATGGAGTTATAGGATTAGTGTTACACAAGGAACGACTCCTAGATAGTGAGTCGCCCAGAATACACCTAAAATTAGGGTTTACAACTCAACATTCAAGACTTCCCTTCAAGCTGGAGCATATATGTCAATCATGCTCAACTTGTTGCAACATTTATCGAATTGCATACACACAAGTAGCTTGGTGAACATATTCTGTAGTGTGCTTTGTAGATGGTACGCTTTGAGTATAAAACGACCCTCTCTATATCAGAACTCAAGTGTAGTTGCAGTCAACTTTCACGTAATGTGTTCGTGGAACATGGGGTTGTTGGCTACATGCATTATTTCACGGTTTTTGCATCTGAGTTCTATGGTATTGATGGGAGAGATATGAAGATCAGTGAGATAGATATAATCCCTACTAGTTCTGTGATAGCATGAGCCATGGCTCTGTATTCACTCTCATCACTTGAGTGGGACACCATTACTTATTTCTTGATCCTCAAAGTAACAAGGTTTCCTGGAAAGTAAGTACAAAAACATATAGTAGATTTTATATCTATCATACATCCTACATAGTATGCATCTAAATAGGCAATAAGCTCAAAAATACAGCATTTGGTGAATAGTAGGCCTTTTTCAGGAGAGGGCTTGATATACCTTAGACCATCATACATGCACCGGAGTGAGATGGAATAGGAGAATCCATGAACTAACTTAGTTTCTCAACAACAAGAGGTATGTCTGGTCGGGTGATGGTAAGATGACCAATGTGTCAACTATGAGAAGGGTAGCTATAACGTTGATGCTTCTTTTAAAGAGAATCCCGAGAAAGGGAGCAACGACCATAAGATTTCTAGACCCTGAATTCTTGACAGTGTGGGTGAGAATACAAGACTCGTTGATCATGCCTCAAGTTTGGTAACTCGATAAGCTCAAGCACCAACCGACACTTACTCAAAAAGAACTCAAGCTCTCCGTTTCACATACTCTCTATATACTATACATGTAAAGGTATGACATTTATGTGTTGATTGCAATGCCCAATGTAGAGTCCTTGTTTCATCCAAGATCTAAGTATGGAAGGCTTGCAACGTAGATATCAGGTTAGTAGGGGCTATCTTTGTTGAGAGCAAAAGGGTATTTTTGGTATTTGCTTATGAATGCAGTCCTCCCTCTGTAAACCCTAACCCTAAATCCTCTCTATATAAAGAGGATTAGGGGGTCTAATGACTATATGGAAAACCTAATTACCTTTCTCCACATGGTATCAGAGCCAGGTTTCGTCCTAGGGATCTGCGCCGCCTCTCCCCACCCTCCTTCTCTCGGTCGCAGTGCCCACACCTCCCTCCCCCCTCTCACCTCGCCCTCATCCGCCTCGTCCACCCCCCCCCCCCCCCAAAACCCTTGATCTCGTCACCGCTACCACCTTGCCATCGCCATCGACCCGCCACCACCCTGCCCTCGCCCTTGCCCAGCTACCACTCTGCCATTGCCATCGACCCGTCATCGCCATCGACTCACCATCGACCCGGACCTGCCATCGCCATCGCCCCGCCACCACCCTGCCCTCGCCCCGACCCGTCCTCGCCCTCGCCCTCAGGACCGCCTCGCCCCACCCTCAGGACCGCCTTGCCCCTGCCCCACCTCGACCTCGCCCCGACCCGACCTCGCCCTAGTCCCGCCTTGCTTCACCATTTCGCCCTTGTCCTCGCCTCCTCAGGACAGTCTTCCAGCACCCTCGCACCTGCTCTGCAGCATATCCCGGACAGATTGATTCCGCCAACCTCCAGGCACCAACACCAATGTCCAGAAGAGTTGATTCAAAAAGCTTCGGTTCAGACGCCATCGCCAAACGCTTCGGTTCAGACGATCCTTCAAGCACAGCTTCAAGACGCTCCTTCCAGTGCCTCTTCCGCCAGCACATCTTTCCTTTTTCTCCACTCTAGCATATGCAATATGTAATCTGCATATGTATTGAAATGAATATATAAAGGGAGAGAGAGAGCCGCATAATCACCATCATACGACCTAGGTGGCAACAATAGTACATTGCAGCCTCGCTAAAGGCTACGACAGACGATCCAATGACTTCCAAGGTACCTACGTCGGAAAACGATAAAGGTAGTCATTCAAAAATGCTATCCTTCAGATCCATTCCAAAATTCAATGCCACGAATTACTCCATGTGGTCTTGGCTTTTCCCGATGATCATTCGAGGGTATGATAAAGAGCATATCCTCCTCGAATAAGAACCAACCAACAAGGTTGGAAAATACGCTACTTGGGTTAAAGATAACGGTATGGTAAGCTCGTGGATTATGGTTAGTGTCATCTATAGAATCGCTCAAGAGTTAGTCTACTATGAAAGTGCACACTACATGTGGAAATCATTGCTAGCCACCTATGGACAAGATAAAAATTCTACCAAAATGTATCAATCATTTCATGATTTGATACATATGCGACGGAATGGTCGGCCACTATCGGAGTATTTTTACGCCCTCAAATCCCTGGTTGCAAGCTACAACGTATGTATCCCTCTATGCACATGTCCCACACAATGACAACATCGACAGAATATGGCAACTATGATATTCCTTGGCGGATTAGATCAGACCTTTGCAGCATCTCGGGATTAGATGATTACATCTCCTACTCTTCCAACTATGGAGGAAGCATACAACACATTGTGCCGACTACCGACTGCTCCAGTCCCTCTTACAGACACTATGAGCCAAATGACGGTCTGGCGGCATCCGGACGGAGTTTCAGAGGCAGCTACAGGGGAAGAGGACGCGGTCGTCACTTGCAAGGAAGAGGGCGATCACACATACAATGCATCTTCTGTCACAAAGTAGGGCATACCGAAGATGTATGCTACAGCAAACATGGACGTCCATGACCATCGGCTCGGGTTGCGACTACAGACGTCGAAGGAGGCTCGATCGAAATCCCATGAAAGGATTTTGAAGATCTTATGCAACGGCTATCACCGATGAATCCTAATGAGGCGACCACTTCCGGAGATATCGCCGCAATCGCCCAAACAGGTATGGTTCTTGCATCAGCTAGCCATTACAATCACTTACAATGGCTTATTGATACGGGGGCTTCCACTCACTTGTGTGGAAACCCTCGACTCTTCCGGAAACTTAGAACAACCCAAAAAGGGAAGACTGTTCAAGTTGCTGATGGGAAATCGTCACCAGTTACAGGTGTTGGGGATGTGCACCTCACCCCTACAATTGAGCTGCATAATGTTCTATTAGTTCCAGACTTCCCACTTAGTTTACTCTCGGTCAGCCAGATTTGCAAAGAACTTCGCTGCCAAGCAATTTTTGACGCTACTACTTGTGTTTTTCAGGACATACTAACCGGGAGGACGATTGGTACGGGCCATGAACAAGGAGGCGTCTACCACCTTGAAAACCCCTCTGCCATGGTCGCCTATTCCAAAACTTCTATCAACCAGTCATCCACTTCTCTCTGGCATCAACGTTTAGGTCATCCGTCAGTACAAAAACTTCGTCGGCTTATCCCACATATGTCCCCCATGAGTACTATCACCTGTGAGGCTTGTCAAGTTGGGAAACATCACCGGGCTACATTTCCCTCATCCGGTAGCCATCATTCTACTAGTATTTTTGATTTAGTTCACATGGATATTTGGGGACCCAGTCTGTATCCTGATCGACCGGTTCATCATTACTATCTTGTCCTCATCGATGATTTCTCTCGAGTAGCTTGGTATTTCTCTTGAAAAACAAATCGGATGCTACTAGTTTTATTATTCGATACATCGCAAATATAAAAACTCAATTCAGACGAACTATTAAAACCTTTCGCTCCGATAATGGACAATAATTTTTCTCTCATGACTTGCAGAATCTGCTTCTAAACCAGGGTATTGTACACCAAACCACCTGTCCCTACACTTCTCAACAAAACGGTGTTACCGAACGTAAACATCGTCATATCCTAGATACCACACGTACATTACTTCTCGCCTATAATGTCTCATCACTCTATTGGGGAGATGCAATCTTAACAGCGATATTTCTTATCAATAGACTGTCATCTACAACTATCTATGAACAAATACCTATTGAGATTCCCTTTTCTGGAAAACCCATCTTTCCTATTCAGCCACGGGTTTTTGGGTGCACTGCCTTTGTTCATCTTCATGCACCGGGAAGTGACAAGCTTGCTGCACGTGCTGTCAAGTGTATCTTTCTAGGGTATGCTGCAAATCAGAAAGGCTACCAATGTTTCGACACACGATCACGTAAACATTTCGTAAGCGCTGATGTCACCTTCTTCGAGTCAATTCCTTATTTTTCAAACTCGGCAAAAATTTGCCCCTCCAATTTCTCCGTCGAAAACCTCACCTTCCCCTTACCAGTTCCAACTCCCCAACAATCTCCCACTTCTCCTTCTGAGCCAGTGCCACCTCCTCAGGTATGCTCCCCAACTCAGGATTTGGAAACTAATGTTGATGCAGAGAACCAGTGGAGCTCCCGATAGCTCAATGTCGCCAAGCTCGACAGTGTTCGTTTGTCTATCGGACTAAACACCCGATCAATGCTGCATTGTCTCTCTCCAAACTTACTCCGACCTATAAGAATTTTGCACAAGTTGTCTCAGACACTGTCATCCCAAATAACCACATTGATGCGCTACAAGATCCCCACTGGTTTCAAGCAATGCAAGAAGAGATGCCAGCTCTTGAGTCCGGAAATACCTGGACTCTAGTGGACTCACCGACTAATAATCATGTCGTTGGCTCCAAATGGGTCTTCACCGTCAAGTACAACCTAGACGGTTCTATTGCACGATACAAGGCTCGTTTGGTTGTCAAATGGTTTACCCAAACCTATGGCATTGATTTCTTCGACACTTTTTCACCAGTCACTCATCTATCGATGGTACATATTCTTATTGTTGTCGCCGTTCAGCTAGATTGGCCACTACATCAACTAGATGTCAAAAATACCTTCCTATATGGTGATCTTCATGAAGTGGTTTTTATGCAACAACCGTCTGGATTCGAGCGACAAGGAGAGTGTCAGAAGGTATGTCTTCTACGCAAAGCAATTTACGGGTTGAAACAAAGTCCTCGAGCCTGATTTCACAAATTGTCAGAAGCATTACATGTGATTGGGTTCACAAGATCATCTTCTGATCATTCATTGTTCACTAAAAGAAGTCCGAAGGGCACGGTAGCGATGCTGGTGTATGTTGATGACATCATTCTTACAGGAGATGATTATGAAGAAATTGTCAGAGTAAAGATGCATCTTGCAAAACAGTTCGTGATTAAGGATTTGGGACCATTACGATATTTCTTGGGAATTGAGATAGCTAGATCAAGGCATGGGTTGATAATGTCTCAACGAAAATACGTCACTGATCTACTGACAGAAACAAGGATGCTTGGTTGTAAGCCATCACACATTCCTATGGATCTTAAAGGGCGGATCTTCGATGAAGGAGCACCACAGGATGCTGGCAGATACGGACGCCTAGTGGGCAAATTGCTCTATCTCACTATTACCCGTCCTGATATCTCTATGGCAGTAGGAAGACTAAGCCAGTTTATGGACTCTCCCACTATTAATCACTTTGAGGCTTGCATGATGGTCCTTCGATACATCAAGTAGTCGCCTGGCAAAGGATTACTATTTCGTAAAGACAACAACCTCAACCTTGTGGCCTACTCTGATGAAGACTATGGAGGATGCTTGCAAGACAGAAAATCCACTACAGATTTTTGCACATATCTGGGAGGAAACCTAATCACATGGAAAAGCAAGAAGCAAGCGGTTGTGTCACGATCCAGTGCTGAGAGCGAATATAGAGCCATGGCACAAGCGGCAACTGAACTTGTGTGGGTCAAGTCCGTACTAACTGACCTCCATGTCAGGTCCAAGGATATTATGGAACTAAGATGTGACAACCAAGCAGCAGTATACATTGCAAACAATCCCATGTTTCATGAGCGCACAAGACATGTGGAGTTCGATTGTCATTACACAAGAGATCTCATACAAAAAGGACAATTACGCACACGAGGTGTTACATCTACAGAGCAGACTGCAGACATATTTACAAAGCCATTAGCAAGGATCCAGTTCGAGAGATGTTGTAACAAGCTGAGCATGTATGACTTATATGCTCCAGCTTGAAGGGGAGTGTTGAGAGCAAAAGGGTATTTTTGGTATTTGTTTATGAATGGAGTCCTCCTTCTGTAAACCCTAACCCTAAATCCTCTCTATATAAAGAGGATTAGGGGCCTAATGATTATATGGAAACCTAATTACCTTTCTCCACAATCACAGTAGAAAGGATAAGATTAAAAAAAAGGTATCGAAATAAAATATTCAACAATTATTTCGATATCTATGCCTAAGATCTCTGCCTAATTAAAAAAAAGCCTAAAGTCATGATTTTTTACATAACCTAGAAGAACAATAATAATAGTTTTAGGCTTAAATTTATTTCTTTTATGTTATGTGTATAACTTTAGGGAGATAGACTTACAAAATAGCTTTACAGTTATATATATTTTAAACTTGATTTTATATTTCTCCATAACTCAAATGGGCATTGCTCCTTATGCCTTGAGGAATTCTCATATATAATATGACAAGTTATATATCTAAGGCCTCTCTCCACGTATAGATTGGATGCTCACAACTTTTTTAGAGAGCATTGACCTCTTCTGTTATGGTTCTAGTCTTCCTTGTACTATACCATTTAATTGTGGTGAATATGGTATAATAACTTCATGAAGAATGTCAAATTACTTGCATTGCTCATCAAAAGATTGATCATATATTCTCTACCCATATTTGATCCAAGTCATTTTAGAGCTTTAGCAATTTATTTTCGAAACTCGTTCTCGAATATAAAATCTTTTCTAAGATATCATCCTTGATTTTCATTAGATAATTATAATAATGTCTATATATCATATTTGAAATCGATAAAACATTTCTTAACATCTATACTCAATACACCATTGACCTCACATATATTTGTAAGCACTAGATCTAAAACATTAGTATCCTTCGAAACAAGCTGGAACGATTTATAGGTTGTTTAATTTGCTGACTGATATGCTCATTGATTTTGTACATATAACTAATGACAACACCATAAACTTTCATGTTCTTTTCACGCATTATACATAAAACATTGTGTTAGATAGAGCCCTTGATACATCCATGATTTATATAGTCATGCTCTTTTCACGCATGTCTTTTCGCTTTTGTCTACAAGATTTTCTTTCTCTACAACTATACAACCAATTTTAATGGAAATTACTCGAGTGGTGATTAATTAAGCTTTCATGTTTTGTTGTCAATACTTGAAGTTCTATAAATTGGACTTTTCAAGGATCTCGATCATATCAACCTTAGACTTAAAAATTTTATTGTATAAACTTGAAAAAATGGTTCTCAAAATCACGCGAAATATCAGTGAAATTCTATGGAAATTTCAATTTCGATATGAGACCAAAATTTCGAGCGAAATGTCGATATAGGGACCTTCATTCACAAATATTGTTCGATTTGGACGAAATGTAACTGAAATCTCAACGATATTTTGTTTCGACATAGCGTCGATACAGTATCGGATACCAATTTCAAAGTCTTCTTTAAGGTTGACAAAAAAAGATTACCAAAGGAATAAACAGACATGCGCATGCACATATGTAAGGATATGATCCCATATATTTGATATTTTCGTGATTATATGAACATTAAACATAATCATGGAATCATAATTTATAAAGTCCAAATTATAATATGTCAAGTGGCAAGATCTAGAAAGAGGGAAAACATATACCAAACCATAAACCAAACCAAGCACTGACAACTAGGGATGCATATGGATCGGATTGGTTCATATTTTAGCTTAATCCATGTCCAATATAACTTTAACGGATTTTTATTTTTTCGAATCCAATCCATCAGATATCTAAATCAGATCCGGTCCAATCCATCGAATTACGAATTGGTTCGATTTATACTTACAGTTTCCCGCTCAATGGTCTACTTTACATGTATATACTTTACAACACATTAGTCATTGAACATTCGGATAATGACTTAAAAATTGATCATATGGATAGAAGTACAGAAAAGAAAAAACACATATCAAGTGAAAGTTGAAGAATTCCGTTAATCCATTATAAAACATTGAAGACCACACAATCAAACTAAAGGATTATCTTGAATTTGACATTTAAGCTTTCTTTAATAGATAATGTATTAGTTTGTTTTTTGCAATTGATTTCCATTAAATGATTCCAGCAAATAAAATACAAGTTATCAAATAAGAATACAAAGACATGTTAAATAAATAAAAACATATGATATCTGTAATAGGATATTAATGAATTCCATTATTAACTAGAATGTTAAGCTATGCCAAACCCAACTACTCGCAAGAACATCCTTCAAAGCTCTATAATGTATCATTAAAAAGTGAGAATCATGGAACATTTATACTCGATTGAGTATGCAAGAGAAAGCTAACTTAAATATAACCCACAAATTAGGTACCATACATGTCATTTAAAATGGACTTGAGCTGGAATTTATTTGTAAGATTATATCTATAGTGAAAATATGTAATTTTTATGAAAAAATATGAATAATATATATATATATATATCAAATTAAAAAATTAAAGGAATTGAAATAATACTTATTTCTTCTTAGATGAGTGTGACACATTTGATTATGTAATTGATCCAATTTCATCACAAAAATAAGGTTGCAAGGTAGTGAAAGTAAAAGGTAATAAGTAAATGGATCAAAAATATCTAATAAATGTACCAGGTAAGCATCATGAATCTATTTTCTTTTAACGAAGATAAGAAGAGTGGCAGTATACAGAGGCCAAATGGTATCGCGATGGAGGAGATTGTGTTGTTTGAGACGGGTAACGACATCACGGAGAAGGAGGCGATGGCAAAATTGTGTTGGGGGAGGGAGTGACAATATTGTGCAAGAGGGAGGCATCATCGAAATGGACTGAGAGGGAACCGAGAGGAATTTTGATGGCCAATAGTGAAATGAGATATAGGGAACTGTGAGAGTAATAACCAAACATGTATTTATAATTTTACAAGTTATAGTCATACGTTATTATTTTGGAGATTTAACATTTACCTTTCAAGAGAGAAGAAAGGGTGATGTCAATAGTACTTGTATCCAAGATTGATATGGAAAAATGATATGAATGACATTGATTATGTCCTTACAGAGAATTCAAAATAGGTGCACATAGATAGTAGGTATTTATGTATGTATATATCTACATGCACGCATGTGTGCCAACGGATTAATGGATTGGATCGGATCGGATTTTGGTAAAGGTCCGATCCAATCTATACTTTAACGGATTTCAAAAATTCCAATCCGATCCGATCCGTTAAAATGATAAAACCAATCCAATTCAATAACATCAAGTTGGATCGTATTACAGATTTATCCGATCTGTGTGCACCTCTACTAACAACAAGAGATCACTTAAGCATCCTTACAAACTTCTTAAGATATGATTTCACACCACTAGCTTTCCTATGTAGTGGGTATGACTAGGGGTGCACATGGATCAGATAAAATCCGTAATTCGATCCAATCCGTTGTCATTGGATTGGATCGGTTTGGATTTTAAGTTCAAAGGATCGGGCTGGATTGAAATTTTACAAATCCGTTCATCTATGGATTGGATCGGATTATTATCAAATCCAATCTGATCCAATCCGTTGATAAATAAATAATACATAATAATTTATTTCTTATCATTAAAGCACATTATATATTTAATTTTATTTGAAAGCTATACTAAATATCCAAGCTACTCCATTTATAGTTAAATTTATTCCAACTCAAGCTTTACTCCACACCACTTGCTGAAAACTCCCTTACCCACCTCACTTGTTGGTTTTGAAAAAGCATTACCTACCATCAATGTCGTTCGAGTCCTTCTAATTTTCTAAACAAAATACCCTTCTTAAAATAATAATACCTAATCTTAAACAACCTTGGGATCCTTCCAAACAAGACATCCACTCGTGCCGCACACATCTCTACCCTTAGGCGCGTACATCTCCGTCGGATGCTGTCATCGTCCCTAGTTGCGCGCATGCACAACCCAATCTTTCTCGCATACGCGTGACCAGACCTCGTCCTCGGCTTTCCCAGACCTCTCTCGCACACGTGTAGCCAGATCTCCACCTTAGCCGTTTACTATCTCATCCTCAGCTATGCCCACCTCGACCCAACCGCTCGCATGCACAGCTAGACCCTCTCGCGCATGCACAAACAGACCTCGTCTTTGGCTCTCCCAGAACTCCCTTGTGTAAGTGCAGCCAGGAACCTCACCCCTGCACCGCGCAGTCGTGCATGGTTCTTGTCTCAGACCTCCTTCATGCACGGTCCTCCGTCCCGCAAATAGACAAGCAGGTTAGTTGTACTTCCTATTTGATATGTATGAACTTGCATTTTAGTCAAAGTCAAGGTGATGCTTTTATGGTTTCTATGTATTATAATTATGTAATTTATATTTAGTTATAAAATGATTGTTCGTACTATATCCATAACAAGCGTAGTTTTTGCTTTCCAAAAAGTGACTATCATTTTCTTTACATTTATCCGTAATCTCAATTTTAGAATCATGATTTAAATGTCAAGGTATAGTGTGCTACAAGCATAATCATAACTTAGGTTAATATTAAAAATCCGAACCAATCTGATCCAATCTGTAATTTTGTGGATCGGATTGGACTAGATTTGCATGTTTAATAAATTGGATTGGATTGAAAAAATAAAAAATCCGTCAAATGTGGATTGGACATGGATTGAGCCAAAATCCGATCCAATTCGATACACACGCACCCCTAGGTATGATGATATGCTCTAAGGGGATGACAGTACACAATCATGGTAGACACATTCAGAGGAAGATCATCAAGTGTAACGACCCAAACTCTATTATTAGAAACTGAAAAAAATAAAACAAAAAGAAGAGAGAGATTGGCGGTTACGAATGACCTATTCAACATTACTCCATCCTCATTATATTTCCATATTTGGAATCTGATTATTCATTCCTAAAGAGAGAGAATGATCGAGAGAGAAGGAGGAATATGTAAAGAGAGAGAGAAGAAAGGATGAGAGAGAGAGGGTGCGTGCGTGTTTTTTTTGGGATGACAAGATGTGATTCCCATTTTAGGATGGTTGATCCAATTACGTGTGAGAGAGTGTGAGAGATACAAAGAGAGAGAATGGACGAGAGGGAGGGGGAGATAGAGAAAGGGGAAGATCCGACAACGACAACCCTCAATGTCGGCATCGAATGTTGATCTGATGGAATCGAAGGAGCATCAATGTGATCTACGATGGTTTGGTGTAAGCAGAATCGAGACGTCTTCATATGCAGACTTTCGTTGTTGAGGTATGTATCGACCCCTGAGGATCATTATCTCGTATCTAAATAATTACATTAGAAATTGCTCGTGATCATTTAGTTCTTCTATGCATATTACTCATGATCTGTGTTCGGAAATAGAGGTAAACTTTTGATGTAAATAGATTTTGAGATAATTGAATAACGATGATTGTAGTTGTGATTAGACTATGTTATATAAACGGTTGTTGATTAGACCCTCAAGTTGTTTTAGTAGAAGCCACAAATATGATTTTAATTAGAGGGCATCCCGTTTGATCAAATGCTCACGTGGACTGTTAATTGAATTAAATATATGTCCAATAGGGAATATATATGTATAGATAATGATAAGGGATTTAAGTAGTATTGTTATAAATAGTGCTGGTTTTGGTATGCAATTTTAGAGAGCCCTTCAATAGCACATTCTAAGTTATGCTTTAGTGGTATTTATCAACGTGCGAGTAATAACATAGAGAATTTCATGCAACTCAAATTACTCAATATTAACATTTTCTTATACCGCGAGTGTTGATTCTGACTCATAGCCTTTTATATCCACTTACTCTCTGCATGAAGAACCTATTAGATAAAATATATAAAATATGTTTCTGGATTATTGTATTGTACATGAATACTATTGTAAATTATAAGTTATGTTATATATTTTAAAATGATGGATTATTTAAGATCCCTCATGTTCTGGTAGTTGTATTGGTTTCATATTATCAAAGACTCTCAATCAATGTAAAGAAGTAAGACGATAGGATAGTTATATTTTGATAAGGGATATTTACACCCATAACCCTGAGTAGTTCCATAATTATCCCAGAAACCCTGTATAAACACGAATTACACTTGACACCTTGAATAGTGCTTAACTCTTACGTTCACAACCCCGTGTTAACTTCTACCAAATTTTCCGTTAACTTTGACGTTATCTGTTAAATATTTTGCAATTTATACCCAAATTTATCTTTTATTTAGGAATGATCCCCTCCCCTTCTTCCCCCAACCTCTGCACCTGCTTCGACCAAAGCCCCTCCTCCGGCCGACCAACCGCCTGAAATCCCCCCCCCCAACCGACGGACTGACCACTGCCTGGGAACCTCGACCTCCCACGCAAAGCCACCTCCACCATTGTCGCTCGGCCAAAGCCCTCCCCCCTCTCGACCACCGCCTGGAACCTCCACCCCGCACCCCCCCACCCGCACCTAACCACCGCCTGGAACCTCCCCTCCGCGCCTGTCCATCGCCTGGAACTTGCACCCCGCGCTCGCCCCCCCTCCCGGACGTTCGTCCCCCGGGGACCACCGCCTGGAAGATTCCAGATCGACCAAAGCCGTGCCCCCCCCCTCCCCCGAACCTCCGCCTTCGTCCTCCCGGCCAAAGCCCCCTCCCACCTGGAACCTCCACCCCGCGCTCGGCCAGAGACCCCCACCCCAAGCTCGACCATCCCCCCCTTCAGAACCTCCGCCTTCGTCCTCTCGGCCAAAGCCCCCCTTCCCGCCGACCGTGAGCTCGACCAAAGTCCCCCCCTCCGGAACCTCCGCCTTCGTCCTCTCGGCCAAAGCCCCCCTTCCCGCCGACCGTGGATAGCCACGTCACCCAACGAGCTAAACCGGGACCCCTCCTATACGATCATCCATCTTCTTTTTCACCAAACCCGTCACATCACTTCCACCAGAACGGGAGCAGGAGGAGGGATGATATGATATGAGCTCCTTCTGAGTGTAATCGAAAGTTATGATGGGTTCCCGATCTGGGTTTCAGATTTTTGGATTTTGGGTCTTCTTCATCTCCCTAATTCTTCTGTAAATTTAAGCAGGAAGAGCTTGCAATGGCGGAAACAGAGCTCAATGCCTGGAGAGCTCTCGAGCCAAGAATCTTCATCTTCGTCTCTCTCGACAGGTCGATGGGCAGCTCGATGCTTTGCTCCTGCGCTCCCCCCCCTCCCGCCTGGAACCTCCACCCCGAGCCTGACCACCGCCTGAAACCCGCACCCCGCGCTCAGCCCACCCCCCCCCCCCCCCGAACCACCGCCTGGCCTGGAACCTTCGCCTTCCGTGCCTCCTGCTACAGATTCCAGTCGCGTTGGGCCACAGCCCCCTCGGCAGCTTCCGTGCCTCCACCGCCTGCAAGCGCCCCCTCCCCCCGATCACTCCCTCGGCAGCTTCCGTGCCTCCCTTGTCACCCCATCTTCTCTTCTTCCTTTCCTTTCTTTTTCTTTTTTTATTTTCGGTTAATCCCAACCGTAGATCGCGGATTGGTTAGATTAACTCAACCATCTGGTTGAGTTAACGAACGAAACTAACGGAAGGTTATGGACGTAAAACGGCATGGTTATTCAGGGTCCTGAGGATAATTAGTGTTTATCGAGGGTTCCTGGGGTAATTACCATATTACTCAGGGTTATGGGTGTAAATATCCCTTTTGATAATACATATGTTGTACAACGGTTTTACAAAAATGGAACTATAGTCGTAATTATATATATTAATTTTAGTTATGCTTTGGAAATCGAGTACGGTAAGAAACGTGGTGATGGAAGTATTGTCTTTCTCTCTTTTTATGCATTTTACACTTAAACATTGTAAAACAACATGACCATATAAGAATGTGTAACATTATTGATTGGACTTGGGTTGGTTTGAAAACAATGCAACGCGATTGTATTAGAAGATTATTTAGAATAAAGATTTATTATCATAAGACCCAATATAATACGATAATATCAAGAACTGAATGTAACTATATAAACAATCAATGGATTGATGAGGAACAATTTTATGGTGATTATAGAAGCTATCAAGACATAGAAAAATTTGACAGTACGATATTGACATTGAATGTATGATAAAGACTGTTTGATATATATATATATATATATATATATATAGAGAGAGAGAGAGAGAAAATATTTACGTAATTTGAATAATAAGAACATCTCTGATTGTGGAACTAAAAGGTTCACTTTGTATAAGATATAAAAAATGAATAATGGCACTTAAATGGTAGGCGGAGCTAAGTGCTACACCTAAGGTTGGAGCCACCTCTAGAGTCCGTTTATTGATGGCCTAAAGAGCAACACCTTCTGGGGGTGTCAGGTTCAGTGGAAAGTCCACATATTGACTCAACGTTGATGTCATCGTCTTCTATGTAATGATTGAGTGACCGCTTGTACCGATGGTAAAAGGTACCAAAGCCACCCAACAAATTATGAGATAAGACAATCCATAATGAATAAGCTAAGTGCTTATAAGGAAGTCTGTGCTTATTTGAAAGTTAAGTGTATATGTGCATTCATATGAAATGTTAAGTGTATATGTGCAATAATGTGAAATGATAAGTGTATATGTGCATTTATGTGAAATGCTAAGTGAATATATGCAATTATGTTAGTGTTATAAGCATCTGTGCAAATATGTTATGGTTATGTGTATATATGCAAATATGGTTAACCTTAAGGGCATATACGAAAGTTTAGTATGCATAGTTAAGTTCATTAAGGATCTAAATGATGATATTGTATGGGGTAAATCAAACATATTATGCAACGTGGTAAGGGTGAAAAACATAAATTGATTATGCAACATATGTGTAAATAAAGTGATTTTGTGAGTGTATATGTGAAACATGGCATGTTGTATAATATGAATACCCTTATGTATGATAATAATTACGAGTAAGTTATATTACGATTGTGAATTACTTTTTCATATATTGAGTTAACGATATTGTGAATATATTTAATGATAGGTATATGGATATGACACCTTTACGCATATGAGATTTGGTATTTTTAGGTAGCTCACATGATACATTTACATGAGAATGATTAGGGAAAACCATGAACTTCTTCTTTATAATCAATTGTAAATGTTGTTAATTGTGCTCATGGACAATGTATGCAAATATCATTCATAACGGAAAAATAAGATAAATATTAAGTTCTCATGTTAAGATTATTCATGTTATGAATGAAGTTTTTAAGGTAGACTAATGATGACTTGATTTTTCGCTAGCCGGTTTGATCTTATCTCGACACATACTGAGTGTTAGGCTCATATCATATATTCTTATGTTTTTATTGCAGGTCAATGCAAAGACAAATTTAGTAGCAGTTTCGAGACTTTGCGAGTTCTAAAGGAAGGATATGTATTAGATATATATCATATATACTTTTATGGATAAAGAAGAGTGAATATTGTTCATATATGTTATCTCTGATATCTTTGATGATTTTGAGTAACACCAAATCTGAGTGGCATTTATTATGTTTCCGCTGGTCACCGGGGATCCGGGCCATTACAAAAAGTATCTCATACAACAACTGAGAAAGATGAGAATAACAAGAGAGAAACTAATAATTGTAAGGAATTCTTAAATTTGGAGAACATTAATAACCTTTCTGGTAGTTGTTCCTTCTGTAATCATAGGCATAGACACCCAAAACCCGCAGTCAGATGTATCGTAGAACTTTGATGACGATCTTCCCCAAAAACACATCAGCAAAAAATAAACATTGCTTTCTTGCTAGGCAATAAGCTGCTAAGCAGGGCAAGTACCTTCATTTTTCTCTAGCTACATGGGTTTAGGGGAGACATATATACATGGCCGGTAAAGTTTTGGTCAGCAACAACATAATATGAAATTTCGCCTCAAATATCTTCAAAAAATTGCAACCAGTATTCCAAAAAACATCATCTAAGATTAAGTCCAATAAGATACAACAATAGGGACGGTCTGATATGAACACTATATATCCGTATCAAAAATGGATATAAATAATACGAAAAACTATAACCATACTTTTTTAGCCGATATAACTTGACTAAATAGTTCGCCTGTAAGCTTAGATAACATGCATTCGATGGCAAAAACATTACACACATGTATAAAATTTACTCAGATATTGTTATAATGCGCATAAAATTTTTGTTATATAAAGCCACAATGTATTTTATCTATGTATGCTACAAGATGGATACAAATATGGATGCCACATCTATATAAAAAGGGTACATTGCAGATTTGGACACAGATCTGGCCCTATATAAATGTCAACGGGCATGACAAATGGTTCGACAGAAGGATAATGGATAAAGAGATACACGGGATAAATGAAGGTTATCTTCCATTCTTGTTTGAATTGTTGAGGGATAAGAAAGGTATAAGTAGACAGAAACATAATGGATGATATAATCATGATATCACCACTTCGTCATGGGTTAGCCAACCATACAGGTTCAAGCCTCAGAAAATTTGGATTCGAGTCTCAGAATCCGCATTTATGCAGAAACTAGCTTGTGAACCGTGCAACATAATATGACATTTATGTGCGTGTGTGTGTGCGTGTGCGTGTAAGTAGACAGAAACATAATGGATGATATAATCATGATATCACCACTTCGTCTTGGGTTAGCCAACCATACAGGTTCAAGCCTCAGAAAATTTGGATTCGAGTCTCAGAAACCGCATTATGCAGAAACTAGCTTGTGAACCCTGCTGGTATTCCCACAGGTATATTGAACGGATTCATCTAATTGTGTGTGTGTGTGTGTGTGTGCATACAATGTGTACAGGATCCAATGCAACTTGGTGGGAGGATAAATCCAGAGGGAAGCCCACAAGCCCTGCAGAGGGCCACTTTTCAGCGAATCAGAATCCAGAATGAGAATCCAAAGGTCTCATTACACTTCATTTATGATAAGATTGTACTTAGAACAAACCGTCACATTACGCTTCAAATTTGATTGATCCACCGGGGGACTCTTGCTTGTCTTTTCCGCAAGGATGCTCTATCTCTTTAGGGGGAGGACTGCAAATGAGACTTGCTTTTGATTATGACCTATGATCCATTAATCAGAAGACCAAGTTGTGATTTTTGAACTCTACTAAATCTTTCATCCACTAAAGACAGAGAGGATACACAGATGACATGATCCAAGCACGTTTCAGATCTACAACAAAGATTGGTTACATTGTTTGACTTCTTCATCATCATAATCATAGAAACATAAATAACATAACATCAGAGTTGACACTGTGAACTTTTGTCTACTCTCTATGTCACATACCCACAGGGGCCAGTTGGATTAGTTGGTACATCATTTGAGTTGGGTTATGTCAGATAAACACACTTTTCTTGTCAACATGCAGTATGCCCGCCAGGATGAGGCAAGGTCACATTGCGGTTGTTAGCCAATGGAGATGCTGTGGCAGGAGCGGCAAGTGAAGATAGAGAACAAGGGAAATCTCTTTTAAACTAGAGGGAATACAATCTCGCCCACTCATACCGACCGGGCAGTGGGCGATCACTAACAGGATCAAAGTTATATCTGCAAAAAAGAAGTTCGGAGGATCATAAACTTTTTGGCACCAAGGTCAAATTTCATGTTATCAGTAAAAATGTAACTAATTATAAGTAGTTTTATGCTGTAGATGTGAAATACCAAAAATATCTACACTCTAATTTGTATTTGATTGAGAGCATGGTGCCAATATGAATAGCTGATACAGCTTCCATCTACACACTTCCATCTCAGACATCAAACTTAAATCATCTCTGAACAAGAGTGGAACTTTATAGAAAAATATTACTATGATTTTTTTTAGAGGAATATTACTATGATTTCCTTATATAATCTCAAATGAGTTTAATAGGCCACATAAAATCTTCATTTTAATGTCATTGTCATGTTGCAATCATTTTATTTCAAACATTATACAGTAAAGTAAGTATTCTGAGTAGTCATATTATCAAAAGGTAATAAACATTTACATCAGTTTATATAGCGCATAGCTTTTCAGTTAAGTAGTTTATTGTGAGAAAAAAATCTGTTTGTTTGGGTGTCTATCTTTCTTTGAAGACAATGCACGCATGAGTGTTTGTTACTTCCTTTAAAAAGTTTTTAATAGATTGATCAGAAGAATCTTACTTCTCCATGAAAAGCCTATATTGGTCTCTCTCTGCATCGGCAAAAAACTCCTCTATCTCATGTGCAGTAGGTGCATGTCGACATGCCAAATTATCCTTTTTTCCACCAGAAGGCCGACTTGTAGATCTAGGCGTCCTTTCACGTATGAAACTGCAAGGCGTGCTTTCTCGAGAACTCCTGTAAAAATATGAAGAAAAGCATAAGAGACCACAATTAAAGTCATAGTGAATGAAATAAAAGGCTCCATACTTTTCCAGCCTGTGCATGGTCCCCAAGCACTAAATATGATATTTTTTGTTACAAACATATAGACAAACAAACAGATAAAATCATCGCAGCGAGAAATGAACATTGTAAGAGCAGGAAAGCGCAACCTTTCCATATTAGACCAGAGTTCCCAATGCAATTTACAGTCCCAAACTTTGAATGCTCAATCATCCAAACCTACTTGATTGGACCACAATTCCAAGAGTGACAATATTTGCAACTCTGGTGGGGTGGACCAGCATTAACCTTATCCTGACAGCTTCCAATCACAGCTGGATAGCTTTCTTAAGGCTTGTAGCAAGCCTGTGCTACACAACATGTACACTAGCAAGGTTGGGCAGTTCGGCATCACCGACATGAGTCGTTACATGTGACCCTACCTCCAACAGATAATATATCGATCTATTAGAAACATAAAGCATGCTTGTTATGGTTCGACTTGAAAGTGTCAGTGTTCAGAAATGGTGTTCACACGAGGAAAGAATTTCCTTGTGGATAAAGAAAGTTTTAGTTCTGTTGTTGTAATCCTCTAACCCATAAAAAACTCTTAGCATGTTCAGCACTAACAGTAAATCCATGGATCTGATTGCACAGATAAGCTAAAAAAACCCAAATTTTCAGCCCAAACAAACAACAAGAGAATCAATTATCGTCGAGGTTGCAATGGGCATGCTGCGAGCAGTATGTTCCATGGAATTCTTCTTCACCAGTCACAGGTGAGATTGAACATGGTTTAACTGATGACAGAAAACTAGAACCTGATTGGTTAATATAATATTCTAGAAAGATACTAAGTACAACTAATAGTCAGCAAACTTCTCTTTTTTAAGAGACATGGTTCCCATTTTTATACTTTTAATGACAACACGACCTTCTAATTTGACTACCATTTTTACATTTTTAATGTCAACAAAATGGAGAAAGCATCATGCAACATGGTTCGAACCAAACAAAAAATGTAAAAAAAAACAAAAAAATGGTAAGAATACCAAACCCAATATCAGATTTCTGGTACCGAAAAAAGAAGATTTTCGTGCATCGTTAACTAAATGGATATCTGTATGTTTGCTTAAATCCATGTTGAAAAAGATCCGACTGTCATGAGGTAACTTTTTAAATAGTATTTTTTTAGAAAAAAGTACTATTTAGGAAGTTGTCTCTGACTATTTTACGCTGGTTGTCGGTACCTAACGCAACCCTCCTCATTTATGGATCCGAATATTGGTCGGTGAACCATAAACATGTGCAAAGAATGAATGTAGCAGAAATGAAAATGCTAAGGTGGATGTGTGGACACACACGTAAAGATCGGATTCGAAATGATGTAATCAAAAAGAAAGTTAGTGTAGCTCCGATCGAGGATAAGATGCGAGAAAACCGCTTAAGATGGTTTAGACATTTGCAAAGAAGATCAACTGATGCACCAGTTAGGAGATGCAAGTGTTGGGATGTTGAGCTGGCTAAGAGAGGGCGAGGATGACCCAAGAAGTGTTGGAAAGAGACCATACGAAGAGATCTTAGTTTTGTGGATATAAGCCCGAGATTGACTCAAGATAGATCTGAATGGAGGCGAAGAATCCATGTAGCCGACCCTACTTAATTGTAGGAAAAGGCTTTGTTGTTGTTGTTGTTAACTAAATGGATATCACTACCTTCTTCAAAAAATGAATTCATCATGACCCAATAATAATAAAGCTAAAAAAATAATGAAACAACAAAAGGTGAGAAAGCTACCAAACCACTAAAAGAAGGGAAAAAGGAGGAAACAGAGCAGGAGTGCTAAATAATAAAAAACACCACTAGAAATTAAATAAATTGGATAGCAGATTTAGTCACCACAGTGATGAAAAAACGGACAGGGGCAAAAAATTGAAGAAACCCATAAACTCCATCGCATCGAGATATAAAATTTGAAGAAAGAAACTCCACAAATTGGAGCAGATCGAAGAAACCAAATTTTGGAAAAACGCAGCGACCTTTCCCTCGCATCGATGTCGGCAACGCTCTCGCCGATGGAAACGTCGGTGCCGACATCCTTATACTGGATTATAGGAGCAGATGTGCGATCTTTGGCAGGTGGGTTGCTACCATTTTGGGCTCTGGTGGGCTGGTGCTCCTTGGAGAGCTTCCGGCTCCTGAGGTGGAGGTAGCAGTCTGAGTCAGGAGAGGGCTGGTGGTGCCTCAGGGCGAGGGCGCGGGATCTGGTGCGGACGCCGAGGGAGGAGGGCTGGTTACGGGGGAGCTCCACGACGGCGACGTCGCCGGAGAGCTTGGCCTTGCGGAGGTACTTGCCCATGAAGGGTGGAGAACAGGGGAAGGGGATGACGAGAGCAGGGGAAAGGGAAAATGGTGTTCACAGCTTTGGTACTTCGATGGCATGACGACAAGTATTTGTGTATTTTTTTTCCTTTTTTATAAGATGGTAGTTAGGAATATTCTTTTAGGGTAAAATTGGGATTCTAAAGTTGGAGGTCGAAAAGCGTCCTAACGAAAATTTCTCACATTTGGTGACATGGTCTTTGTTTCATTGAAAGTTACAAAACTAGCCTTACATGCATGATTTATTTAATCAAATGATTTTTTACACGCACCTTTATATACTTTCATAATTATATTTTGACTCCTCCATGTTTTGTATTTTCATTTGAATATCTAAATATTCAATTTGTCAACACAATCTCTGCTATTACTTTACTTTACGATGTAGTATTGGGTCGGGCGAGTCCGGACCCGAACCTGTCCTGACCCGCAAAAGCTCGGACCTGACCCAAACTCGAAGTGCAAATGGACCGGGTCCGAGGCCTCATATTTCAAAGATATCATGCTTGAGTCGGGCCGAGGCCGAACTCGAAGTACAAATTGGTCGGGCCCGAACCTTCATATTTCAAAATATCACTTTCAGGCCATATGCTTTTAATAGTTTATAGTCTAACAAACTTTTGCAATATGCTATTACTAGATTAAATTACATCACGATTCGATCACATGGAAAAGAATTCTGCAAAATATTTCCAGATTTCAACAATCCATGTACAACAATTCACACGTAAATCATATTAGAATCAAATTGGGGGACATAAATTTATTCTAACAATACATCTAATATTTCCTTCATTCACGAATATAAATATTACATCATAATAATACATCCAATATTCATGTATTATGGATGAATTATAACATAACAATAAATTGGTTACCAAATGCAATTTCATGGAACCAAAATGGGTGCAGGCTGAGCTCGGTCCCAGCCCGATCCTGTGGACCTTGGATTGGGCTCGGGTCCTCGGTTTGCTAAAAAAAGTGAGCCTCGATCCGGCTCAAGGCCCAGGAAAAACTGATGGGCTCCAGCCGAGCTTTCCCGGGTTGGGATGAGTTGAGCTCAATGCTCCACCCTACTTTACTCCACTAACCTAACAACCTATTGAGTAAAGAGGGAGGTGATGAATATGTGGTTGAATCTACATTATACTCAAATTTTAGCTTAAATTTATGAGAAAATACATACATAAAACAAATAAAATAATGAAACAATACAAACTACTTGACAAATAAAAGTGGGCTAATTGAGCTTCATTAATATACAAATAAGCTAATTAAAGGAAATTCTAGAGAAGAACAAAAAATGAGCCCAGCTTTTATATGTACAGTAGACCTATACAAACATTGAATACGTAGATAATCTTCTTGATTTTCTACAAAGTAGGAATTAACTCCAATTGAATTAACTCGTAAAAATGTGAATAAAAATACAAAAATACGTCAAGAATCACAAAGAGCACATATACCAAGAAAACACAAATCCTAGTTTTAATTATGTATATTGAAGTTGAATTTCTTGAGCATTTGGACTTCAATGAGCCCAACTCATCTTTAAAAATGAAGATTAAAAGTATATTATTTATTGGGTATACTTTTAAGGTGAATAAAGGTCATATATAAAAGATTTTGGTACACACTACTATATGCACCTAAATATTTTAGACACTAATAAATTAATTCAGTCACTGCATATACAACAATACATGTATATCATCAACAACAACAAAGCCTTTTCCCACTTTAAGTATGGTCGGCTACATGGATTTTTTATCTTCACTCATATCTATCTTAGGTTATTCGCGGGCTTAGATCCAAAAAACTAAGATCCCTTCGTATAATCTCATTCAAACACTTCTTAGGCCTTCCACGCCCTCTTTAGCCGGTTCAACATTCCAAAACTCACATCTCCTCACCGGTGCATCAGCTGGCCTCTTTTACACACGATCAAACTACCTTAAGCGATTTTCTCATATCTTATCTTCGATCAGAGCTACACCAATTTCCATTCTAATGGCATCATTACGTCGATCTTTACATATGTGTCAACACATCCACCTTAGCATTTTTCATTTCTGCTACTACCATTCTCTGCATGTGTCTATGGTTCATAAGCCAACATTAAGATCCATAGAGCATAGCAGGTCTCACAACTGCTTTGAAAACTTTCCTTTGATTTTCAAAAGAATTTTCTTATCACAGAGAACAGAAGAGACTCCTCTCCACTTTAGCCAACCAGTGTTTATTCTATTTGTAACAATACATGTATATATTCTACTAATTTACCTTAGTACATGTTATATGTATAAACCATATGTTTCTGACACCTTCTCTACTAGGAGACTTTCCGTCCTCATCGTCGGTCTGACTTTGCCGGTCGTGTATGATCACCTCGCCGACCCTTTCGTTCCACCAATCTCATATCCATGTTCCTCTCTAGCTCCATGCTCTCACAAACCCTCCCACCTCAATTCTCATCGCATATAGGTCCTCCCTTATGGCCACAAAAGCATAAGCACCTCACTTCACCGGTAACTATGCCCATTGAGCAACAATCAAGAGGAGACGCTATCTTCTTTTCCTAGACAATCATCCATCTTAATCCATTTCCTAGGTAGCCCAATTCATCTTAATCCCAATTTTCTAATCTTGATTCTCAGTTACCCATCTCTATTTTCAATCATTCAAAATCAAAGTTAGAATATGTTGTGATTGGGATTGGGTCATTATTCCAAAGATTTTGTTGAGTTTCCAATTACCTATCCTATCCTGTGTTCATCTCAATCCTCCATTCTTCATAAGCATTACATTTAGCATTGACCTGCATTCAAGATCAAGGAGTCTCGATCTTCTCCTACTATCTCAATTCAAAAATTGATCATATGTTCCATGTTTATAAAGTTGTTGTAACGTCCCGGGCTTAAGTCACCGGTCCGTTATCGAGGAAAACTGGTCCTGACAATTTGTTGGGTTCGGACCCAATTGGATCCGTTGACAACCACCCAAAATGCTTAAGCCCAAGTTGTCAAGTAGTAATCCACACCGCTTATAAACCACACCCACTCTTCGTGAGTTTTAGGTATGGCACTATGTTTGGGGTTGGGATGTTACAACCTCCCCCACTTATATTCGCAACGTCCTCGTTGCGACATGGCACATCACTTAGTCCCAGTGACAGTGACGGTTGCACGCTCCTGGTAGCTTTTTCCTCCAACCTCTTTGTAGGAGCGGCTCCACCTCTCGGGTAGCCCTTTCCACTATCAGAGGAAAATTGGCTCTGATACCATTTGTAACGTCCCGGGCTTAATTTCCCCGTCCGTTATCAAGGAAAACTGGCCCTAACAACTTGTTGGGTTCGGACCCAATTGGATCCGTTGACAACCATCCAAAATGCTTAAGCCCAAGTTGTCAAGTAGTAATCACCGCCGCTTATAAAATACACCCACTCTTCATGAGTTTTAGGTATGACACTATGTTTGGGGTTGGGGTGTTACAGTTGTTGTGCAATCACTTTCTCTGTTAGGAAGATTTTGTTTAAGGTTTGCTATGGAGGGCATCAATCAAGGAGGTCTCGAACATGCGGTGTTTCTCTGTTTAGAAAGAGTTGTAGCAAAGCACAACCTGGTCGTTGGTGAGCATCTTAATTGCATGCTGAGAACATTTGCATCACAACGGGAAGTCGATCGTCGTCCTCTGAGCAGAAGAAGAACACTACAATCATGCCCCAATAGCAGCATTCCAATGGTATTTGAACAATAACGATTAAGCGCTTCTTCGCCTAGATGAGTAAGGAGCCACAAGGGAAAAACAACAAGCCTTTGGCCCTGCTTGGTTGGAGAATAAACCTTGGAATAAGGGGCCAATTCTCCTCCCGACACGGTTCTCAGTGGTACGACTATTCCTCATTATTCCATCTTATTTCACTCTTATTCCTATCTTTATCACACCTTACCTACGTTTATTTCACCTTATTCTCCTTATTCCTATCCTCCAACCGAACAAAGAATAGAACCTTATTCTCCTTATTCCCCATCCTTATTCCTGCTTATTCGAACGGGCCCGTTGAGTCAGTCTAGTCGATCAACAATGAAGAATTTGAACGAGAGGAAGGAGTGTCACTGTCCTTTAATGATACACATTCCAGTAAAGTAATGATAGATATAAGAACCAGTTCCTAGCAGTTGTCCCTGCGAACCGAGGTAGAAGGTGATCACTGACCGACTTGCTTCAACAAAAGACCTCCATATCAACAGTTGTGAGGAGCGTCAATGTGATCTACGTTACGTGGTCAAAAGGGGCATTTAATTAGCCACACTAGTAAACCATTGTGTTATTTTCTCATCGACCCTTGCAAGATCTAAAGTAGGAAAAAAAATCCTCGCTTTCACATGAGCTAGTCATGTGCCTTAAGCTAATTGCTCAAGAATACTTCCACTTAGTATATATTTCACTTCAATGCATTTTATTTGTTTTATTTTTGTAGACACCAAATGAAAATTTACTTTTGAGCAATCGTCGATGAAATTTCAAACTTGTTAAAATTTTATGTTAATGTAGCCCAACTTATGCTCTATCCATTGCAATAAGTTTCATATATTTGTGATGCATGTGTTTCTTAAAGAAATTAATTTAGTAAAAATCATCCTATTTTACCTAGTTTAGCTTAATTAATTAGTGGTAAATCACATTCGTACAAAAAATTATCGAATAATAGGAATTGTGCCTCTTTTGATGCTTTACGACATACCCAAAATTTGTAGAAATAGTATTGATTTATATGGTGTAATTAATTTAATGAGTAGTTTGTGCATTTAATTCATATCAAATTCCTTTTTTATCATTTTCAAAAATAAAACACCATTTTATGTGGAAATTTTAATTTACAAAATTACGAATGTTTAATATGTTTATGAGTTAAATATCATAAATCAAGTGTTAATAGTAATAAACTAATTTTGTGTAAAAAATTAGAAAGTTATAGTAAATGCATTTCATTGAGATATACATATTTAATGAAAAAAGTCATCAACTTTAAAACTAATGGCTCATAAAATTGCATAAAAATCTAAAAATAACTGCATTTTTTATTCATTGTATAATAATAAAAAAATGGGTTCCTTATAGTATCTTAGATTCCTACTTAGAAAAAATATCAATATGAAAAATATGCAACTTTTTGTATTTTCTAGGTAATTTGGAATTTGAGTGGTGCAATTTTTACCCTAATTTTCATTAAGAGTCTTTTATCTCATTTTCTACAATTTTAAAAATATTCAAAAATTATTTAGGATAGATTTACTTATTCTAAATCCAAAAGCATTTTTGTTATATTTTTATGACATGAAGTAAGCCTTGGTTTGAATTTTTAAACTCTCCCGATATAGAGTACAAACCTAGGTTTAATCAAGTCTACAATTCATTATCATTCTGCTTATGCAATAAAAAAGGAAAATCACTGAGAAATATTTAATTGAGAACATTTGTTGCTACACTACAAGAAAAAGCAGAATTTGCTACTACAGCAGTGGTAGCAATGCAATGGTAAAGTAGTCGCAATGTGGACGCAATACGTATTTGCGACCACATGTGATCGCAACAATTGTAGTCGTCTCTGGTTGGTCGTAAAATTATTGCGACTACAACGTAGTCGTTGTTCAGGCGCAATTGTAGTCGCATATAGTCATGATATAGTCGCACTTAAGTCAGTTTATGTTGGAGTATTTGCGACCACATGTACACTACATTGCAACCATATTTGTACTATCGGGAAGTACAATCAACGATCATATGGAGACTGTGTTGCTACCATGTTGCGACCACAACGACTAATTTGTAGTAGTAAAGTAGTCGCAGTGTGGTCGCAACTCTGCTTTCATATTTAAAAAAAATACAGTAGCATCTTCTTATCTCCATATAAACCTGTATAGACCTGCATGGAAAATTGCATAATACAAACATGCTGCAATGTTTTGAGATCTCTCAACCAATATTTAATATCTTAAAATCTCCAATCAACCTGTTGAGAATATTAAAATACAATCCACACATAAGAATGGAGAATTCATCTTCAACAAAATCAAATAATTCGAATCATTCATGCAAAGGAGTATGCAACCAATTTTAAACATGCATATTAATATATGATTCTAGCTGAAAACAATGCAAATGTTTTTGAACAAAATACAACTTGAAGACAATAAAAAGTTAACTAACATCGAAACTCTAATGTTCTTAACATTATAAAGTTTTGGACAATAAACTGACACTATAGAGTACATTGTTTACACTAAAATTTCCTTCTCCTCCATTCAGAAAAAGCATCTTTTGTAGCCTTCGTCTTGCCCTTGTCCTTTCTCCCATTGTTAGTTTTCGTGTTTTTCTTTTGATTATCCCCACGTTCCGAGATGACAACCCCTTTGTGATGTGATATTGTATATGCAGTAATGTCTTCCTCGTTTTCCTCCTCCTCTTCCTCCTCCTCCTCCTCTGCATCCTCGTCATCTTGCATCATATGAACTTGTGGCTTCGTGCTTGCACTCCTAAAGAACAAAACAAGACATCATACCAATTAGAACAATAAATCAATGGATATACTACAATATAACATTACCTAATAATTAAATATAAGTTATACCTCAAAAATGTAACATCCGCCTTCAAATTGTCCATTCTAGAAGACAAAGTTTCCATTCCAGAAGACAAATGTTCTATTCCAGAGGACATGGTACCAATCTGATTTACCAATGAACTCACTGCCTGTGAGAGCTGTCTAAACTCATACTCAAGCAGACCTGGCTGAGATGTGGGCGTGTTGTACGTTGAGGTCGTCCCAAAAAAACCAGAGGTTCCAGTAGAATCAGAAGAGGAGGAGAACTTTGGTGGCAAACCACCCAAAGTCTGCCTTCTATTAGGCCCCACTTCGCGCTCTGCAATGACTTCTTTCCATAAGGTAGCGTCGAAGTCCATTTGTTCCTCCTCTTCTGAAGCACCAAACTTTTCCTTAAACAACTCCATGTAACGATCCTATGAAACATAATTTTTTTAGTTTCCTGTCAAACAATTATAAGTTTATACTACTATTAGTATGTTTACCATCAATACTTTGGCTTCAGGCGTAGACCAGTCTCCCCCACTTGTATGCATTTTTGTCCACCATTTTTCCAATGACGGAGGACGTTTGTCAGTAGAACATTGTTATTGACCACATGTTAATCTTCACTAAAAAAAGGAGCTTGAAAAAAGTATACATATTTAAACATACCATTTCATTTCTCACAGTTCCAAAACTTTTGGATCCACTAGTAGATCTAATTGATTGCTTCCCTCTATTCATTTTCCTTGCTTGGGAACGTTTTTGAAAATTCTCCTGAATAAAGAGATCACAGTAATGTCTCCACCTCTCAGGAGTGCTCCACGTAGGACCGCATGCCTTTGCCCTCTCCCAATCTTCTACATCATCAAGTTTTTTCATTGCAGCTTTTCTAGCCCTGTATACATTGTCTTTCACTCTATCTGTTGCTAATTTTTCTAGGGCATGTTGATACATTTCTTTCGTGTGACCCATGGGTAAAGCAAATTGATTCTGCATTTCAAAATCTGGTTAGAAATAATATATTTAAAAATTGAACAAACATTAAATTTTGTGTAATGAGTCTTACATAGACACCATTCAAAATTCTGTCTTGATCATCTGGAGTCATGCAACTCCATCTGTAATCAGAGCAATCTTGCATAGAGCGAAAGGCCTTACTAAGCGTTTGAGCGACAACATGCTGATTATCAAAAGTGTACCTAAGTATTTAAAATTATGAAATAGATTTATATATGAAGCTCGACCGTGAATAAGTTTTTTCCCCCAAAAATGATGAGTCATGTGTGTCGGAAATACCCATCACGAAGAAAGTGCAAGACTCTGCGTGGATCTTGAGATGGGGGAGGGCCTTGAGGTTGTGGAGCCTCATGTGTACTGATGATATCATGAGTAGGTGGGAGAGGCCGAGAGGGTCGAGTAGGTTGAGCGGGGCCCTGTGACTCACGTGGGCTATGATGTTGGCTTGAGGAATGGGGGTCGGCTGGCGATTACGTGTCACACTGGGAGGTGTTCCTGCTTGAGGAATATAATGTGCATATTGTGGAGGGACTTCAACACCATTCTCAAGCATGTACGCGACAAGCTTCGCAACCTCGTCATTGCGTTCAACTGTCACAATATTTTTAATTAATTGAACATAAAATATAATAATATATAATGAGATTTATATATACCATTGGGTTCTGGGGTATGATGGTCTAATGTACGACGATCATCTCGCTGAGAACTGCTCCCCCTATGGCCTCGACCGCGTGTCATAGGCATTTCCTGTATGAAAATCATTATGCAATAATCATTAGAAAAACAAATATAAATGAATAATTTAGATTAAATAATAAAAATAAAAATCGAGAGGGATCTTACTTTAAGAGTATATGGAAACATTTTGGGGTGGCTCATATTCTGAAATAAACAAATTTGTTGATGCATCATCCACATTTGATTGTTCTTTATCATCGATATAAGTACGTGGCATCCTCTTCAATACCGTTAGATGATCATCTCTTTTTCGCTTTTTCCCAACCGTTGGTACATAACATATTTGATCAACTTGCGAACTAAGGACAAAAGGTTCAAATCTTCGAATATACTTTCGAGGAATGACATCCACAATATCATGTATATGGTCAACCACCACACCATGTTGTGGATCGTACCAGTCACATGAAAATAAGAAGAGTTTATTAAGGGTTGGCATATTATATTCAAACTCAAGCACCTCATTCAATATCCCCATAGTAGTTCAGGCTATCCTCACCGTAACATGATCCCTTAACCATAACACCGGAGTTATATGTAGTTAAGCCGTTGGTCGTGTCCAAGCAATGAAATCTGTACCCATTAGTTAAAAAACCACCATACGACATCACCATATAATTGGGACCAAGAGCAAGATCATTTAGAATCTTGAATTTATGATCGGCTGGATCAATAATCTTCACTCTTTCTTTAAACCAAGATGAGAATGTTCTCCTAAATTTATCTACCACTTCATCATCAGTAAATAAAAGATTCTCTGTCATTATTTTATCCCTATACTCCATGTATACAAAAAAAAGTTTAATTAACCTACATATATATACTTATATATTCTAATCGGAAGACAATGTGATATGGATACATACTCCGCAAAAGGTGTCACTTCGTCTGTATTATCTAAGACGAAAAGCTCAGCAGCTTCTTTCTCCCGAGAGCTCATCATGCGTGGCTTTCCTTTTTTCAAAGGCCGACCACGTGTACGAAAGATTGAGAGACCATATACGCTTTCACTTTCAATGAATTCATTTCGCATTGGACGATTATGTACAGTTTCAATGTCGTCCGACAAATATCTGGAACAAAAGTTGGCTACCTCTTCAGAAATGTATTGTGCACTTATTGAACCTTCCACCCTATTTTTATTGCGCACCTTTCTCTTTAAGAAAAACATATACCTATAGGTAAGTCAATATACATAATTAGATAGCAGAACATTAAAAACTTAATGGAATAAATTTAATATATCTTGTACCTCTCAAATGGATACATCCAACGGTACTTAACTGGCCCACCAACTTTACTTCATAGGGAAGATGAACCATTAAGTGTTCCATAGAGTCAAAAAAGGCTGGAGGAAAAATCTTTTCAAGGTTGCAGAGTATTATAACCACACTTTCTTCAAGAATTGCCATATCTTCAGCTAATAACTTGGCAGAGCATATGCATTTGAAGAAGTTACTCAACTCTGTTAGGACATCGTGAACTCCCTTCGGCAATAAACCTCTAAGAGCGAGAGGCAATAATTGTTCCATAAAAACGTGACAATCATTACTTTTCATTCCCTTAAATATATTTTCCTTCAAATCAACAAGCTTGGGTATATTTGATGAATAACCATCTGGCATTTTTAATTTACTTGCCCACTGACAAACATCTTTTATTTGATCTCTGCTTAAGCAGTATTTGGCCTTCGCCATATGAACACGACCATCTTCAGATTCTATTAAGCCTAATTCAGGACGCGCACAAATTTTTACAAGATCTCTGCGGGCATTCTCGGTATCCTTTGTCTTATTAGTCACATTCAATACTGTATTGAATACATTATCAAATACATTCTTTTCTATGTGCATCACATCTAAATTATGTCTGATGAGTAGATTAGGACAATATGGTAGTTCCCAGAAGATGCTCATTTTAGTCCAATTATGACTATCTCCAAAACCTGGAAGAGGTTGAACAAAATCATCGGATCCCTTCAAATCCATTAATCTTTTGAATATCTCAAGTCCCGACAATCTAGGAGGTGGATCGGAATCTTCAATTGTGTTTCTTTTGAATGACATCTTCTGTTTCCTATAAACATGATCCTTTGGCGAGAATTGTCGATGTCAGTCAAAGAAGCATGGTTTTCGACAATGCGTAAGCTGAAATGCTTTAGTACTTTCCATGCAATATGGACAACTTCTTTTCCCATGTGTACTCCATCCTGATAGCATTCCGTATGTAGGGAAATCACTAATTGTCCATAATAAACCAACTCGCATCTGAAAATTACAATGACTAATAGCATCATAAGTCTCCTGGCCTCTCTCCCATAGTTCCTTCAGTTCATCGACTAATGGTCGGAGATACACATCCAAATACTTTCCAGGATTTGTTGGACCAGGCACAAGTAAAGTCAAAAACATATATTGCTTCTTGTTACACAACCAAGGTGGCAGGTTGTATGGAGTAATGATTACTGGCCAGCACGAGTAATCTTTCCCCCGACCATGTGGATTAAATCCATCAGTGGACAATCCAATTACAACATTTCTCTTATCCATAGCAAAAGTGGAAGATGACTCCATCAAAGCTCTCCAACAAGCTGTGTCAGAAGGATGTTCCATAAAGTCACCACGGACATGATCTGCATGCCAAGTCATATCTTTAGCTGTTTCTTTACAATAATAGAGCCTTCGTAAACGTGGTGCTATGGGAAAGTAACGAAGAACCTTCTGTGGAACATTTGATTTCATATTTGGTTTATACCGAGGTTCACCACATTCCGGGCATTCATTCTCATTCTTATATTTATCCCCATAGTATATGATATGATGGTTGGGGCAGGCATCAATTAACTTTTCTGATAAGCCAAGTGTGCTCATCATGGTTTTTACCTTGTAATAGGAACCTGGAAGAACATTATCGTCTGGAAGCATTCTCTTTATGATCTTAATCATGGCATTGAAACTAGTATCAGTCATGCTGTACTCAGCTTTAATTGTTAGTAGCTCCGTAATGGCAGATAGGAGAGAAAATGATGTACAACCAGGCCATAATGCCTCCTCGGCCTTCTTTAACAATTCAAGAAACTCTTTGGACTCCCCATTGAATTCAGCCTCAAACCCCTCTGCAGAGGGATCAAAGTTCGGACCTGCCGCATCCATAACCATCTCAACAAAAGAGTTGTCTGCAGTCTGCGATCGCTCTTGGTAAGATGTTCGTCTTTCTCCATGTGCATACCAACATGTGTAATCATCAAGAAAAACCTTCTTGCACAAGTGCTCTGCCACAACATCCCTAAATTGCTTCTTCATCAATCCACATTGAATGCACGGGCAAATTATCTTCCCGCCTAAATCAACTATTCTGTCTCCTTGGGCATAAGCAAAATTAAGAAAGCCCTCCACACCTAGTAGGAAGGGCATACAAACGGATCCATTAACTAAGCGGTTATACATCCAATCTCTTGTTGCACGCATTGCTCTACCTACAACGAAACCAAAACATGTAATAGGTCACATAGTTTGATATAATGGAAACTTATGTCTACCTGAAGTTATAAATCCATCGGCAAATATAAACCCTATATATGGACGACTTTAGGCTATATACTATTTTATACTCGGAATTCAAGTCACGACTTTGGACCACAAGTAACAACATTAACAATTCATTTGAGCAGATTTATTGCCATACGTATGTCATGAGGGTCTACTGAATTACCGATACGAAGGGTTCAACACATACATTGATGATACGCAAAAGCCGATACAAAATCCTAAGCCGATACATCCAAAGAGTTCAACAATTCAGATATGACTATTATTGATATGTAACATGATACAGCATATTGTCTACTGCTGCAACAGATGACCGAACACAAGAGGAGCTATTCAAGCTCATGACAATGCAGACAAGGGTCTTTATCGTTCACATGTCGCCGTCACTAGGCTCCTGCTTCCTTCAAAAAGCTAGTGAGATCTGTATGATAAGCAAGGGCTATGTCTGGATCATGACTGACGGTATCACAAATTCCTTGGACTCACTAGACTCTCTTACCATCAAATCAATGCAAGGGGTGCTTGGTGTGAAACATTATGTTCATCCATCCTGGATTAGGTCAAAATGGAAGAGGGGGTTCAGGCTGCAGTATCCTAATGCAACAGAGGATCTCAACATCTATGGTTTATGGGCATACGATGCAATATGGGCATTAGCAATGGCTGTGGAGAAAATCATACAATGCAAACTAGTATAAGGGGCAACCACTTTAGGGTTAATACTTCCAGCTGACTTTGACTCTGCTTCCCATAAAGATCAACCTGCCTGTGTTTAGTAAAAAAAATTGAAACTAACAACCAGCTCACTTTGACTCTGATTCCATCAAAAAGGATAGAAGCACCCAAATGAAGGCACTAAAAAGGACTATAATGTAAGGCCATACATTTCATGGCACTCAAATCGGAATATAAATAGACGAACTAGCAGTTAAAACTTGAATCCAAGGACTGAGGCAGGGCATATCTTAAAAGGGTATGTGAGGCAATTCCCATAAATACTTCCCACAACTTGAGTGCATCCTTTGAGCTCACCTTTAATGTTTATCAATTTAGCTCGTCTACGATATTATGAACTTATCGTTTCTGTTATTGAGGACAAAACAGAAAGTGTTGTTTCTCAACAAGTTAGTCAAACATTATGAGAACCTAAGATTGGTCGTTGATTCTATTAACACTTTACAAGGCTCCAGTGACCCAGTCCTATACAGTGTGCCTTATATTATGGTTCGAATGTGGGATTCTTTCATATAACAAATATCCAAAAGATCTTATGATGTGATTAGAACAGAAAAAGAATTAACAAGGAATAAAAAGGAAAACTCCTGATGCAAGTCCAATTGGTTGGTCCATAAGATAACCAGTTGAAAACTTATACATATCATCGTCAGTAACTTAAATAGTCCATTAAAGCTTTTGCTTGATCATTAATGGGGCAAAGCTATGCGGGTTGTCCATTGTAGCACTTTTGAGTTGTGGACTCATCATCATTATTTATCTTAATTGAGTTAAAATCCTTGCAAAATACACTTATTAGAACATAATTAACACTTATTATGAATGGTGGAGACACTTCATTCCAAAAAGGGTTAAGTGCCTGATGCCATTTTTGTGCACAAAAAATTGACACATCAGAACAAAAATATCAATAGATCTGTATTCCTAAATGTAGAGGAGATGCATATCCAAGCATGGTAACATTGTGTGAGCATTAATAAGCCATTGGCAAATTGCATTGCAACTAGAAGTCTAGAACACCATCCACGCACACAAAGACCGGGCTGCCCCACCCCAAAACATGTGCACCTGCAGCATATCTTCATAACAGAATGTAAATAAGAGAATGAGCGCACTTTCACAGGCCAGCTACATGAGCCCGTGTATGTAATTTCAAGTGAAGAGGAACACTTTTTTTTGCGTATGCAACAAATTGAAACAAGGTAGCGCTGGCAAGAAATCGGTCTGACAAGGCTGGAAGTAATTTATTGCAATTTGTTCCAATCCCAGGAGTTCAGTTGGACTAAGGAATTTTTTGATATTAGTACTCGAGATTATAATAAAAGCCTCCCTGTGCAGTGTATGGGGTCTAACTTGATTTACCAAGAACAAAGATCTGGTCCTGCTGGATATTGTGAAAGGTGGTGTTATGCAATCCACGAATTTTTTTGTAAATAATTGAACTCACAGGGATGTGATATCAGCTTTTCTTACTCTCATTTCCAAAATCCTAAGCCTATGAACTTTGCATAATACATGCCTACCAGAATTTGTAATGTTCTGTATAAGAATATTACTAAGTTTATTAAATTGGCTCAGTCCTTTATTGCATAAAGTTATTGTGGCTAATCAAGGTGGTTGTATTGTGGATTGGGTTCTTGGAAAATTTAGCTATAATAGGATGTAGATACCATCCGGGCTTGTACTTGTCATAATTCCTATTCTCTTTTAATTGATGGGAGTTCTACATGATGGTTTCCTGGCCCTAGAGGTTTAAGAGTGGGGTGTTCTTCATTACCTAAAACATAGCTGGAACACATATCATTACCTAATCCTTTACCATACATACACTACATATCAAGAACACAACTGCATCATCCAGAAAACAAACATGAAGCACACATAAATACGCTAATTGTTGGAATCAAAATGGTATAAAAATAAAAGTATAAAAAAAATCGTATCAAAAGGGAGATGAGCAGAGGAGTTGAGGGAGCCCTGGCAGCTTCCTGTTTACGGGAAGAGATGGGGAGGAGCCGGCAGAGGCTAGGAAGGAGGAGGTGGTGGAGAGGGGGCAGCGGCGAGGAGGAGGAAATGGAGATGGGGAGGAGCCGGCGGTGGCTATGAAGGAGGTGGTGGTGGAGAGGGGGCGGCGGCGAGGAGGTGATGGAGAGGGGGAGGAACCAGCGGTGGCTAGGAAGGAGGAGGTGGCGGAGAGAGGGTGGCGGCGAGGAGGAGATCAGTCGACGATGAGGTTGAGAGGAAGGTGCGGCAGGAGGATGGGGTTTGAGTGATGGGGTTTCGAAAGGCGCTGGACCAAAATAATTTAGGGTTTCGAAAGGCGGGAGCCCGTGTAAAGTTTGCCAAATGTTCCCACCACATTGCGACCACAATGTCGTCGCAAAGTGGTCGCAAATCTTTGCGACTACACCTTGGAGGTCAATAGTCTCAAACGAGTCGCAATACACGTTGCAACTACATATCCACTGCATGTAGTCACAAATTTTTAGTCGCAAAAACAACTTTTTCTTGTAGTGCTAATTAACAGATGTTGATATCATGTATCCATATTTTTGCCTCCTTGTATCTAATTTTGGGCTTGCTCAAACGAAAATGTGTACCCACATTTAATTCATATCAATTAATGTGATTTTCGAAATGTACATTTTCGACTAATATGAAACTACAACTTATTAGATTAGGTTGAAAACTGCTCTTCATGAGGCGACGATAGCGGCAATAGGGGGAGCGAGAAGTACGAAGAGAGGAGAGATGAGGATGATGGAGGACACCGTAAGAGAAAGAATGGAGGTTGATATCTTTTGCAAATGTGATTGAGTTGAGTTCATGGGGTAAAATTGTCCATATTTTAAAGACTCCCGTTAATGTTAATAGATATAATTAACAGATGATAATGCAAGGGTATTCCATGTAATGACTAGTGATTATAAATGATTATGTGTGTAAATGTAACCTATGGAGGGTTAGAACATAATTATGAAAGTATACATGTGTATGTGAAATCTCTTTACAAACATTTTGAAAAGTAAATATCTCATCCCTTTGATATGTAATTATTTTTACTGGACAATATATGATATACCTTATAATGACAACAATAATGTGGACATGTACCTAATCAAATACTATTTATCAAGATATTAGATTAAGTACATCATATCTGTAAGATTTGTTTTGTTATTTTGATGGAAAAAAGATAGAGTCAGCATTAAAGTGTTATACTATTGAACCCAGAGGCTAAAACATCACATCATTATCTTTATTAATATTATGAGACTGTTGATGTAATTTGTCATATTTCAATCAATATTGTTTTGGATCTCAACTTTCAAGTTAACTTATGATCATTTCAGTGGATTATGGTCATGTATGCTTTTAGCATACTTTTTTTTAGAACAAGGGATTCTTTGGGCTACTTGGGAAAAATGCTAATGCAACATAAATTTGTTTTGTTTATAATTTCACACTAAGTATCCTACAACCGAGGCTCTAATCGAATGATAGATAAGAAACAAGATGGAATAAGGGACAAGTGCATATAAATCATTCTTGTCCGGTTGGTTGGATGAATAATAAATAGATACATAATTTAGACAGAGACATGATGGATGATCTAGTTATAACGTGACCGCTTACTACGAAATAGTTTATCATGAGATAAAGTTCCTTTATCTCAAGATAAAAAAATGATACCTGGCATTCAAATGATCTGATTGTGTTCATGCGGTGAATGTTTGAGGATTAGGTTATCACTAAACGATAGGCAAATATGATTGCGAGTGAATCAATAAATTAACGATGTAACATGTTAAGTGTGTTTGGCTAGTATATAAGAGAATATGGTTGGGATTTCTCTTATTCCAAGGAATACCCATTCCACCTCTTCATTCCATAACTATTCATAGAATAAATGTCGCGCTTCATTTAGCAATGATCCCAATTTATTCCTATGCCTACACTACCTATATATTCTACAATAATTTTCATTTTATTTTGCATTCTCAATAACACCAAACATAGAAGGAATAAGAATAAACTCCCTTATTCCACGTGTACACTATCCATGTAAAAGAATATGAATAGCGAATAAATCTCGATCCTTATCTCACATTCCTTATTCACCAACCATTTTATGTTCATCTTAGAATGGAAAGCATGTGCCAAATGCAAACAAATCATACATAGTTAGTCCAAATCATGAATCTAATATGAAAATGCATGCGACAAATTAAGGATTTGTAACCATTTGGATTTCTATTTTGCAGACTCTAACATGACAAGTGAACGAGTGAGGTATATCAATATGACTAGGGGATAAGTGGGATAACGGATAGATGAAGTTTATTCTCCGTTCTTGTTCTATTGATTTGATGGATAACTAATGAATTAATACTGTAAACAAAGATATAGTGTATAGCGGATAATATAATCGTGATGCAATCACATTATCCAAGATTAATTATCATGTGATGAAGTCTCCTTATCATAGGTAATTTCAAGTAATCATCAAAATCTGATTTTATTATATTGGCAGCTGGGAGCCTATACCCAGGGTTGTAGATAATCGCCTAGACCCGCCTTTTTTTTCACGATTGTTTGGCTTTTTTGAAGGAAGCTTTAGGGAGATTTGCTTAATATTTTGAGTTAAATATGTGTTTCAAGTTTCATACAAAGCATACATTCTTAACACGTTCATCTAGAAGGGGTCAACTTCAGCAATTATATGAGACCGTTGAAATTCGGTAGTCTTGATGGAGATGATAGGAGTCTCGAATTAAGTTCAATTTTGAATGACACCATGGTTAATTCCCTGAAGGTTTTATTTAAAAAAATAAAAAAAATAATGAAAAAATATTAGTGGCCAATTATTAGTGTAACTATTATTTCAAGGCTATTGATCTTATTGTTACCCTTTTGTATGGACACAACAAGTGCACATGTGCACCTATAATATTAGTGGCCAAGATCATTGGAATTTCACTGACCGGTATGTACTAGACATGGTGTTTGCCTTTTCTATGGTTTATTTTGCAATTCTTTCTTGCCCTGCTCTTTCTGGATGACCTTACCATTAGAAAGAAGGATCTCTTGCATATATGCTTCAAGGAACATCACGGTTACTTTTATTGAGAGACATTGTTCCTAAGATGCACATTTTGAGTGCCTTTATTATAGATATGTGTGCATGTATATATGTACATGGTCAGAATACAACATTTTCATTCCAATTTATTTTCTCTTGAGAATCTATATTTTGAATGTGGATATGTTGATATCATATGGGTTTACTGAGTACCAAAAATTCTTGAGAGTGTCGGATTTCTGTATGCGTAACGTCCCTGCAAGAACAGGGTGCCACTAGTAGGGGGTGCACGTAGATCAAATTGGATCGGATTTTACCTTAATATGTTTCCAATCCAATTTTAATATATTCTTATTTTTCAAATTTAATCCAATCCTTCAAATATTTCAATCCAATCTGATCCAATCCATTAGATTACATATTAGATCGGATTTCCATTTACATTTTCTCTCTCCATAGTCCATTCTCCCATAATTGTGCTTTACAATACACTAGCACTTGACATTTGAATCATGACTTAAAAATTGACAATATGAATACATGTAAAGAAAAACAACAACATAATCAAATGAATATTGAAGAATTCCCTTAATATATTATATATATTTGAGGACCATGCAATCAAACTAAATGATTATATTGAATTTGAAATTTAAGCTTCTTTTTATAAATGATGCATAGTTTATTTTTCGCAATTGGTTTCCAATAAAAGATTCAAATAAGAACAATGCAAGCAACCAAATAAGGATACAGAGACAAGCTAGATAAATAAAAAAACACGATCTTTTTAATCGGATAATGATGAAGTACATGATCAATTTAGACTGTTAAACTATGTCAAATTCAACCACTCCCAAGAACACCCTTCAGGGTTCTATAATATATCATTATAAACGAGAATTATATAACATTCATACTCTATTGAATATACAAGATAAAACTAACTTAAATATACCTGACCAGTTTGTCAACATGCTTTTCATTTAAGATGGACTTAAAATAGAATTAAATTTTTTGCAAGATTATTATAGTAAAAATACACGAGTTTTATAAAAAATATGAATCAAAATCATAATAATTTAAAATGAAAAAAATTGAAATAATGCTTATTTGTTCTTAGATGTGTGTGACACATTTGATCGTGTTACTTATGTAGTTTCATTCCTAAAATAAGGTTGCAAGCTAGAGCAAGTAAAAAATAAGAAGCAAAAGGGTCAAGAATAACTAACAAATGTATTAGACAACTATCTCAAAACTATACTCTTTTAACAAAGATCAGAAGAGTGAAATCATACTAAGGACAAATGATATCACATGAAAACGAGATGGCATTATATGAGACAGGTGATGACACCACAAGGGAGGGGGTGGTTGCATTATATTGGAGGAGATTAACATTATGAAGGAGGAGGGCAACATCGAAATAGACTGAGAGGGAACTGGGAGGAATATTGGTGGTCAAGAGTAAAATGAGAAAGAGGAAACTGTGAGGGGAATAATTGAACATTGTTTACAATTTTACAAGTTATGATCATGCGTTATTATTATGGAGATTTAACATTTGGCTTTCAAGAAAAGAAATGGTGGTGGTAAGAGGACTTTTATCCAAGATTGATATGATAATAAAAATAAGATGAATGACATTGATTACAATCATTCAGGGAATCTGAAATGGATGCACATAGATATTATGTATGTACATATGTATGTGTGTATGTGTATATGTGCACATGCACATTTGTTTATTTGTATGTAAGTATATGTGTATATAAATGTATGTGTGTGTGTGTTTGTTAACAGATTAATGGATTGGATCCGATTTAGGTAAAGATCCGATCCAATTAATACTTTAGCGGATCTGTAAAATCCAATGTAATCAGATCTATTAGAATGATAAAATCAAACTAATCCTATCAAATAGCATCGGATTGTGTCGAATTACGGATTGAATCGGATTACAGATTTTATCTATTCGATATGTACCCCTTACCACTACACCCTTTATGGGGGAACTGCACCTCCAAATACTAACTGCTCATTTTTTGAATGTTTTAGGTATTTGAGCACCGGATGCGACGACTCATCTCCATTCGTCTAATTTTCGTATAGTTTAGGCCATTTGAGGCTTTGAAACAAACGGACCCATCTGCATGTTTTTTTGGACCGACAGAACGAACAGAAGGTTGCGGCGGAGGAGCGCCTAGACTTCCAAAGCTCCGCCTGAGCTTCAGCTTCCATGGCTTGCTGATCATGGAAGACGAGCGGAGAAGGCACACGTGTTTTGATTGTGCCATTGTGATCATCCGCGTGAAGGGATATAACTATTGCACCTAAGCCTCTCCTTTTTTAAGTTCATTTAAGTAGTATCACTAGGGGGCCGTACGAAATCCAAAAATAACTTTCTTGTATTTGTAAATAGGTCCCTAATGGGTTTGTTTTGCATTAACATGTATTTACATTTTAGTCCCTGAAGCTTTGAATATTTTTATTTTTTTTTATTTTCCAATATTTTTGAGTGTCTTATTTTCAAAGCTTATATTAGATAGCCTCATTTATGTTATTTCATTTTTATATATTTAACAATGGATGAGTGACGATTTTATAAAACAACTTCACGAGACTCATTTTGTTGTAGTGTTCGAAGCGTTAGAAATTTTTATTAATAGAATGAAAATGTAATTAGAGGTATTTTATAAATTATATTTTTACATCCTTAACTATCTATACTTTCAATATTACATACATAACATTCGATAATACATAATTACACGAGAAACCTCAAATATTCACTCCATCTTACAACCGTAACCCTCGGTTATGTTGGTCCAGTAACTCAATCACTTATGTGAGTTAATCTATATCCTATGCCACTTACTTTATCTTTTTAGTTTTTTTAATTTTAATCGATAACACCCCCCTCTTCTTTCTCCACCCCCCCCCCCCCGCCCCTGCTTTGATCACCTCTGCCTCCTCTCCTCCCCCAGCAACGACAACGACAGCTCCGTCGGCCCCTCCTCTGCTTCCCCCTTGTCCATCGTCCCCTCCAAATCCTCCAACTCCCTCCAACCTCCTTCGCCCCCTCCTTCACCCCTCCCCCCCGACTCCAACCCCTTCCAAACCCCTCCGTCGCCGACTCCTCTGCTTGCTCCAGCCCCCCTTCTGACCGCGGACGTCTTCGCACATCCTTGATAGATATTAGATCTTTGTCTGACAATAAGCTCCACTCTGTGCAAGATCAGAAATGGAAGATGATGGGAGGTGATCCTCCATTTGTTAGAGTTGAGAAGATGTGGGCATCTTATGGAAATGTGATTTAGTTCAAGAGCTAAAAAATGGTGGATTGCGTCAAAAATTAAAGGAGGAAATGGATGGAACTTGATATAGGATTATGTCATGTATGTCTAAGCATTATTAATGTCTCTAGATTTAATTCATGATTACAGAGGGTTATACATCTAATATTTAAAATATACATGAATTATGTGTATACAAATCCCTTTGGAAATTAACAAAAGCTTTTTATAACGAATAACATGCTCATCTTAGTAACAAGTGAACATACAAGTTTAACCTAAGAGAAGAAAGATGTAATGTTAGAAGTAAAATAGAAAACCTGCACGAGATAAAAAAAACTGAGAGATTTCCCTAGCAGGGCATCTCCATCACCTAAATGTTCTGTCAGGACATCTGATATTTAAATTTCCCTGTCAGGTCATCAATCGGTGGATGATTCAATTTCATCTGATGTTTCGATTTTATATATATTAAAAAATAATATATAATATTATTTCAAAAATCTTTTTGAATTTTATATTATTAAAAATAATATATAAAATTCTCATTTTCAAATAATTTTATATATTATTTTTAATAATATATAATTTAATTTTTTTTGAAATAATATTATATATTATTTGTATGCATTGATCGCCAAATGATTCGCCGATCGACGAATTGATCGCCGATTGATATCCTAAAAGAGAAGTTTAATGGTATATGTCCTTTTTATTTGGCTGATGGGATGCCGGAAATCCCTAAAAAAACTAGCGGGCTTGTTCGGATTTCAAGATGCCGCTAATATTTCAGTGCAAGATTTGCAGCTTTTTCCTGCAGCTTTTCATTTGCCTTTTCATCATTTTCCTTACCCGTTTGATTTTTTCCTTTTCCTTGCCTCGAAATTTGAAGGAAACTTCTTGTCCGTTGCATGCTTTTCTACGTTGTAAAATCGACAACCTTCTTGTTTTAGAAAGTGAAAGGTGGTTCGATCAGTTGTACCCCTCCAAGCGAGCGAACTAAAGGATGAAGATGAGCAAGGGATGAGGAGAATGTGTAACCATCATGGATCATTCATTTGTGGGATACGTAATGCATGATTAAGTTGTTGTATCTTGTGTTCCTATTCGTTTGTAGGAATAAAAATCTGTAAGATAAGGTCAGATAGATGGTAGTTATTTGCTATTGTTCGTTCAGTTAGTAAGGTAACGATACAGAATAGAAGTTAGTTAATTCTGTTGACTTTTTATTTATTTCGTATTTAGGAACTTTTTAAACCGTAGAAAATATGCAAAGAACATGCAAAAAGGAAGATCTCCAAGCTTTCAACAGTCATAAAGGACTGAGCCACTCTCCTCCCCCTTATATAATGTGGTGGGAGGATCGTGGAAGCCCTAGACTCCAAATAAGAGGGCATTGCATTCAACGATGAGGGTTGGGGGGATTGGAAAGGATGATGTTAGTGGCTACCACTCCACTGCCACAAAAGGTGACCGTTCATACCGCTACTCGAGAGGACGACTCAAGAGGAAAGTAAATGAGAACCACCAGCAACCATTAAATTATACATGTCGAGCAAAGCACCTATTAGTACTGCGAAGGTCATAACTCGCATGCACAGATGTTGAAGGGAAGGCGCACACTTGGATGTAAACAACCCCTTCATGGGGAACCTTGGCCACGCACAACATCGGTGGAGGCACAAGCACATAGGGCGAGGGTGTACCTTTGTAGGAGAGGGTTCGTTGGGGAAGAAGCTATCGAGGTAGAGGGCATGGTGGTGAAGGCTATCGTGTACATAGAAGGCGTGAATGCCCTCGAGATGAAAAGGCCATCTCCAACCCGCGATGGCGTCGAATGAATCACATTCGTCTGATACAAGCCCAAAATCAAAGAGGAATGGGATTGGAGGCGTTAATCACACCCCAACCAGCAAACGAACATGGCCTTAGGGATTCAAAGGGATAAATGTGTGTGTGTGTGTGTGTGAGACCCGCATCCATATCCATTTTATTCAGAATTTTGACATCTTTATTCGTATCCATTTTGAAATGGATAGGTATATGGATAACACTTTGAATATTCGCGGATATCCATATTGGTGTCCATATATCTATTTTATATATACATATAGTTGTAGATTTATTTCCAATTATATTTAACAAAATTTTATACCTTACTTCACCATATTTGATATAAGGAATTTTTACACCATGATCCTCTGTTTATAACAGCAGGTCCTCAACCTTCATTGATCGTTGTGTGCTAACATTGATATTCATAACCTCAGGTGTGGGCTCACTTCACCACTTATCGTCACTTTAATCAACCTCAATCCTCTTTTACACCACTGACCTAGCGACATTCATCCATCACGATGATGTGTTGCCACGTTCTATATCCGCCAACAAAGGATCTCCTCACTGCCTCACTATAGTGGTAGTTGCAGCTACTAAGGGTGAGAGTTCATTTGGCTTGGGTGGGTTCAGGTTAAATAATTTGGGTTACAATCGATTTATGTGAACAAAGTGACCATGCATGACCCAAACAAATTAAATTGAAGTTATTTGGGTTATGGATTTTGACTGGTCGATTTCGATCAAAACCAAGCTTCACACGACATCTATGATGGGAAAAACTCAAGAGATATTTATAAGTTGATCTTCAGATATAAAATTAAGGCTATATGATAAACACATTTCTTAATCTCAAGTTTGTAGAAGATAAACTTTTATATTCATGTACTAAGTGGGTTTATATCATTTTCAACTAATATGAATATATGGTTTGCGCAAACTTTCAATTTGGGTTATTTGGACGGGTTGCGTGGAAAGCATTAGACCTAAAAGACCTAATCCATTTCAACCATTTTGAAAAAGTTTGGATGTATTATTTGGTTGGGCCAAAATAATGCCTAACCCTAGCATCAAACCCCAATCACTCACCTCTCTGACTTCTCCGCCAATCGCCTCTCCCTATCTCTCATCAACGCTTCTAGCGTTAAAGCTTCTCTACACTCCATTTGTTCTTGCTCGAGTAGAGCACCCTGCTCATGATAAAGACTATTGCCTCCGTCTACGGTTACCTCTGCTTGGAATTCCACCACCCGGGTAATTAAAAAAGAAAACCAAGTTTCCCTTTTTTTGAAGGATGTGGTGGTGCAGATGATGAAGTGGCATCACGAGAGGAGGGTCGTAGAGAGGAGGAATGAGAAGGACGTATGTAATTTTGATATACAAGAAGGGTATACATGTCATATATTTGACAGATTTCGTCTACTTTTAATGGTCAAATGGATAGAAATTAATCACAAAGGCCATGGTGTAAGATTTAGTATGCAAGGATTTTTGAGATAATTGTGAAAAATACAAGGACTAGCTGCTAATTGGCGAAGATTAAAGAGGTTGTGGTATATTGTTATGAAATAAATATATTTAGCATAGCTATATCATCTGTACTCATCTACTCTGTTTGCATCCCTGATGACAACACGGTGGAATGGGAGAAAGGGAGGGCGCATGTCGATGGTTTGCTGGGAATATACGCTTTGGATGTGAGGAAGGGTAATGACCAATGATTGGGACGAGGGATTGGATCACATGATACGGAATGCACCGGTTCATATGATAAGATGGTGGCGGTGGTTTATGATGCAGAGATGCAAGTGGTGGGACGGTGGTCCTCTTGACACGCTTGGGCATCATTCTTGAGAGAGAGAGATGATTTCCATCTAGGAATGCAAACGGTTACGGATATATCCGTATCCGATCCGTCACTGTATCCGTTTTATACAGATTTTGACATCCATATCCGTATCCGTTTTAAAATGGATACGGATATGGATATCATGTTGATATCCGCAGGCATCCGTATCTGTATCCGTATATCCGTTTTCGTATATAAATAGTCATATATTTATTTTTAATCCTATATAACATAATTGTATACCTTCTTTTACCATATTTGTATAACTTTTATGATACAAACACATTTAGTAAATTTATATCATGTGTTTCCCATCCAATTAAAATATATTTAAGTCGATTCTATAGAGTATTTCTAACATTACTCGCATGCGATCAATATCCGTTTTACATCCGTATCCGTTTTTTAAAGATATGGTAAGATAGTTTTAATATCCGTCAATATCCGTATCAGCATCCATATTCGTATTCAAAAATGGATAAGGATACGGTAATACATATATCCGTATCCGTCCGTTTGCATCCTATCCCAAGCATATGGTGAAAAGAAACATATATAGTATAGGTCTACCGACAAAGCATGACAACCATTCATTGCATCATACCACTTGCCTATCTTGGGGCTCTCATTTGCTACAGCATTAATCTTCGCCGAATGATTCCTGGTCCCTTCAACACATTCATATCATCCAATAATATGCAACTGATCTAACCGCTATCACTGATATCTTTGTTGCTACGGATCTTGACGATACATATGCGAGAAATTTCAAATAAGGTGACATATTTTTTTTATTAGAAATTCCACAACAAAATTGGATTATAGTGGTATTCCTAGGGCCCACTCGGTTCGGGAATAAGCATGAATAAGGATTGGGAATAAGGAGAATAAGGGTCTATTCTTTGTTCGGCTGGAGAATAGGAATAAGAAGAATAAAGTGAAATAAAGGTAGGTAAGGTGGGATAAAGATAAGAACAAGAGTGAAATAAGATGGAAAGAGGAGGAATAATCTTACCATGAGAAACCGTGTCGGATGGAGAATAGGCCCATTATTTCAGGGCCTATTCTCCAAATGGACAGGCCCCTAGAGAATTTTTCTTAGTTCGTTATTATGCGATAAGAGGGCCTTATCCTGAAATATCATTTATATGTGATAAGAGGCATCAACCCTCATCCATATGGAGAGCCTGTTCTGATGGAGGAAAACCCGTGGGAATTCGGATTTTTCCCAAGGGTTTCCACCAAAATCCTCATTTCCAGCTCGGTGAGGTGGGTGTCACCAACATATTTTATTCCTTCTTTTATGTGACCCATCCGAAAACCACACCCTCTCTCATTTAATACATAAAATCACCTATTTCTATTTCATCCATTCAAACAAAAAATACTACAACTACAATCTTGTCATATAAAAATTAGAAAATACTCAACACCTAATCATTTTCCAAACTTCAATAAAATCACATCTCAACAACAAATCCTCTATGCAAACCAATGTTTTGAAAACCAGACCCGACCAATTGGTTCTATCGGTGAATCAGATCTTCACTAGTCCGGTTAATCGGTTCTTGGCAGTCTAAATATATAACAATATTATTCATTGCGAAATTATTTTCTATACATGAAATTAGCAATGAATATAATATATGTTTCTATAACATTAGCAACGGTCGATATAGCAACACTTATACATTGTTATTTTTCAAAAACTTAACTAATTGTCGCTAAATTTAACTAATTATCCACAATCTCATATAATTATTTATAGATATAATGTATCATTTGACTGACAAGTTACCTTCTTGAAAATCTAACAAGAAGTATTGAGCAGGAGACCAAGATCATGGTGTTTATTGGCACATCTGAAGGACACTATTGAGGTTAAGGCATAATTCTATAGTTGCTTTTGTTCACCTCTTTTCAACTTCTGACAATGTCAAAGGAAAAATTGGATGGTTTAGGTTATCATTGTATAGGCACTTTCGAGTGAACAAGAAGTTTCAAATTATCCTATTTTTTGTATGAATGGTATATTATATAGGGTGTTTGTGATTGTTGCTAAGTAACTATATGACTAGATGTTAAGATTTTCTCTCACAACGGCAGGACATTACATCTACTGGACCTATATACATTCTTTCTTCATCCTCAAATTTAAATTGAAAAAATCTGTGAGATTTTACAAGAACCAACAATGATATAGCCAACACTGATGATATAATAGCCAAAAACGTTGGTTTTTCATTCTCAGTTGTACGTTAACTCCTCAAAGTTTCATAATTAACAACTGCACAATTTGTGCGTTCTACGACCTAGAAGAATATGACGAAAACGGCATCCAAAAAAGGATATTTGTAAGGATAATATAGGATTGCCCCCGCCCCATTTTCCGCCATTTTTTTGTTTTTTTTGTAATATATCACCATGTATATTCATCTATATATCCCTCATATATGTTATTCCAATTTCGTAAAAAACAGACTCATGCCATTCATCTAGAACAGGTAATTTCAACGGTCTAAACATTGTTGTAATCAACCTGTACTAGATGGAGGGCCTAGGAGTCTCCGTTTCTAACGAAGTTTGAATGACATATTGGATGGATATATAGATAAATATACATGATAATATTTCAAAAAAATTGGTAAAAATGGAGTGGGGGCAGCCATGCCCATATAACCCTATTTGTAATCCGGATATTTGGTATGAAAAGCTGACCTTTAATCAAATGCATATTTTCTGCGAACAGGTCAACATAAGATACTCGTCAGAAAAGCATAAGCAAGGGCCGTGGGAAACCTTCCAGGTTCCACAGGTCTCTTTAAAAAAACATGATGACCTTGAAGAGTGCCCCGGGAATCAAATTTCTACGTACAGAGTGGGGGTTTTGGAAGGGAGCATGAGAGGAATCTTGGGCAGCAGGGACCCCTCAGTGGTCACTTTACTGCTGCAATGATCAGAATTACAAAACAAAAAGAGTGAGGACAGGGAAAGGGCACCTTTTGCGATCTTAACAGGATTCCCCTTACGTGCAAGAAGGGTCACCTTTGTCCTTCTTGATCAACCTGCAGATGGCAAATCTCCTGCTCAATATAATCTTAAAATCTAATTCCAAAACAAACAGCCACCCATGGTCCCGCATCACATCAAGACTCCGTAATCCACTACCTCATGGGGTTCTAACAGCTTCTTAATCTCCGATGACCGACTGTCTTACCTGCACCTTCACAAGATAACTAGAATCATTGCGCCAAACCTCACTTCGAGGTACGCACTTCTGGCCAGGTTTTTTTTGTACCAATGCCATCTTTTCCCGAGGAACAAGTAATTCTGTAATCTTTTTCTAATCCACCGCTGTCTAGCAAACCCTGTTAGACTTTTGTTCTGCTAGTTTTAGGGTAGAATAAGGACGAGTAAAAACCCCATTCAAGGTTAATGGAGGAATCCAATGTCACAGCATATCATAGTTCTACAGCCAGAAAAGGCTCACAGCACTTACAAATATGACAAATTCTACGTGTGGTTAAGGATGAAGAATGTAACTTTGCACCATTCTGCACCAAGGCCTTAAAAGTCGGATTTCGGTTTCGTTTCGGTGAGGGACCGAAACGAAATTTCGGCCGAATTTCGGTCGAAATTCGACCGAAATTTCAGCCATTTCGGTGGTTTTTTGTACTAAACCCCCCCAAATTTCGACCGATATAGCCATTTCGGTCGAATTTCGGTCACCTACCGAAACCGAAATTCGACCGAAATTCGGCCGAATTTCGGCGAAATTTAAGGCCATGTTCTGCACTGCGCAGCTACAAGGCACTTGTCATCTGGTTGGTTGGTTCTATGCTACATGTTATAGGGGGCTTTCGATAGCATCTACAATCATCCAATCATGCATGCATAAATTGTTAGTTCTGGATATTGGTCATGGCATGGTATGTTTCAGGAAATGCACATTCTCACCAGTAGTCAATGTCCATCCTATTCGCCAACTTTTTCTGACTAGGCTAGACAGGTCCAGATGGTTTCCTGGAATTGCCGGAGAAGGTGCTTTGGCTGGGTGGTCTCCAGGACAAGATCCCAACCTAAAATCTCAGACATGCTCAGTCTGGAGGTCTATCCAGGGTATTACTTGTCAAGCTAACACCATAGTTCCTGCTCCCAAAGGATTTCAAACATGAACATATATTGCCCTGGCCACGACTAAATGTGGAAGTGAATATCTCATCATTTTTCATGGTTTGTCATGTTCAGGAGACTTATTATTCCAAACTTCAGAATGTCTCTGTCATGCACCCAAATAATAAGGATCTTCTCCCTCATCAGATATGATCAACAATAAGGGATTTAGATTGTTAAAGCTGCATTGGGATATGGTATATCATAGAGGATCTGGCGTATGAGTAATCGATCACAGACACAAGAACAAGAAAAACACATGGGCACCTCTCCCAGCTACTAGAGAAGATCCACTTGTAAAATTTCCGGTGTTACATGCTCTCTTCCTTCAGTCCTTGCACGGAGTACATGACTGACGAGAACCAAGTCCTGCTCCTACTTGGGATTTGTATATAAAATACAGCTCTAAAGATCAACTAGGATTAGGATTCTCTAATTCCCAACAGGGAGGTCCTTGGAGAATGGAGGTTAAGGTCCTTGAATTGTATTCTAACATCAAAAATATAGTCTCACATGGACAAGTTATAAGACGTGGGCATAAGTTGTATGAGTGGAAGATGACTACTCCCAACTTCAGATTAAGTACTTTGGGTCGTTATCGATTGTCCAAACCCAAGTTCAAAGGAGAATCATGATTCAAATATAACTTATAGCTGTTGTACATGGAATCGGAGTCATTTTTTTCAATAGAGCAAAGGGCTACCCAAGAGGTAAAGTTGGTCCTACTAAGAGTTGGAAAAAGGGGGATACCAAGATTGTACAGTCTCCGCTACTACTGGGAAAACTATTGGACCAACCTCAACGAGGACATTATAAATTTAGATGGAGGTTGTAAGACACTCAAAAACTTAGAGAGAACTCACAAAAGGGTGAGAGGGTTAGCAAAAGAAAAGCAATGACTGGAGAGGGAAAGTCGGAGTCGAAAAGAGGAAAGATTAAGGAACTGTTTTTTTAGGCCAAGATTAAGGAACGGTATAGCAGCCCTCATAGCCAATCATACAATGGTATAGAAAAGCTTACTTCTTTCTATTCCTCCATGTTAGGATATGTGGTCAATGCTTTGGGACTACGCATTGATGACAGAGGTTTTTTAGCCAATCACGAACGAAGATGTGTAGAAGTGAAATCCCACGGTATTATTGAGTGTCGATTTATGCATGAACCCATGCAAACTAGCTTAAGAGCAGTGGATAGCTTGGTTCCTGTAGGTCGTGGTCAATGAGAATTGATAATTAGAGACAGGTAAACAGGAAAACCCCCTCCATGTCTTTCCCTGATTAATTGCAATATGATGCACATCTATTTTTGCATGCCAAATACATCTCAGGAGAGTAGGAACTTTTACCCTTCTATGTAGAAAGCGATGAATGTAGAAGCATATCAGAGATATAAATAGTGGAACAACACCAGGAATTTACGTGAAACCCTACTATATAAGGAACGAGATGAAATCAAGGGAGAAGGCCTCTTAAACGCCATGTATTCTGTTATTGCTTTCTCTCTGTTACAGGTGGTGTGGAGCTTCTTATATAGCCCCACCAGTAAGACCAAGCCCTACTCACGGATGATGTGGAATTAAACCTGTGGAAGTGGTAACTGGACCATTGAGGGATCCAATTATCCATCTATGACACATACTCTAACACTCCCCCTCAAGCTGGAGCATGCAATGCTCAGCTTGGACATATAGAAAAAAATCGCTCACCCACACAATACAAGATACTACGAACAATATAAACTCAAGGCATACTCTATTGGTTGTCTATGGAGGACATTGCTTCTCATATCGTGTTGGTGAGGAGGAATGGAAGGGATAGAGTGTGATTGGAGTCTCCTCGTCGGAGGATATATGCTATGTATTGTGTCTATCATAGTCACCGGAATTGAATACGTCTACTCATCGGGGGGTGTTGGCCTGCAACTGCTCCACCTCTCTGAAGGGTAAAACAAAGAAGATCAGGTGAATATCCATGTGTAGATCTCTGAAGAAGAGTCTCTCTCATAGGGACCTTGAAGTAGGTTCTCTTTCACGGAACCTCGAAGGATCTTGTACTGGAGTTCACGATCACTGGAGAATAGAGTCTGAAACTGAGTTTCCTTGTCGAAGAATTGGGTCTCTCCTACACTGGCTCAGAGAATGGGATCTCTACTCTAGAGTACCTATGGATCTCTCGTATCGAGTCTCTAACATAGATCTCTGACATATGTGGTCCACGTGAAAACCCTGAGTCCAAGACAAGTGTGTGGGGATCTATCAAATAAATGATCCCATATATGCGCCTCAAATTGGTAGAGTCTGAAATATGAACTGGAGAACTCTGCATAATACCCCCTTTCTCCCATACTTGTCGGAAAATGTGATGCTCGACCAAATTGGGAGAAGAATTGAAGAGGGAAAAATAGAATCTCCGCTTCCCTTTTATTTTAAATAAGTTGTTCTCCATTTTTTGGCTTTTCTTTCCTCTTTTTTTCTGCCTTTTCTCTTCTTTTTTCAACTCATTTTTTCTCAACTCAATTTGTCTTTAGTGCCTCCCTTCATTTTTTTAAACGATTTACTTTCAAACCGTCCTTTTTTCACAGCAACTCCTCTTGTCCTTTGTTTTCTATATAGATGTGGCCATAGAGCCTTCGAACTGCTCCCCCCCCCATTTTAATTCTCAGGACAACATAGATACCAAAATAAGCTTTGAAAAATGATGAATAAAGACCAAAAGGGAGATTGGAGCCTACTTCAGGCTTATTAACCTCATGAATTTTTTACATCTCAAGTAGTATTGTCAATGGCAATCGAGGCACTCACCTAGGCACTAAGGCGAGGTGAGGCAAGACCTAGGCACCTTGCCCATCTTCAGGTAAGGCATTTGGCCTTAGACTCTGCCTAGGCGAGTGCCTGGCCTAAGGCACCAGGCGCTCGGGGCGAGCATGGAAGGACATATCGATATCGGTACCATGTCGATACCGATATATCGCCGATATATCGGCGATATCGACGCCATATCGCTGACATCGGGATTCGGCTTGCCTTTTTTGCCTATCGATACCTGATATCGGACATATCGACGATATATCGATGACCTGTCGATACCGATATATCGTCGATATATCGCCGATATATCGGGATACGACCTTCCATGGAGGCGAGCGCTTGAACCAAACAGGGGCTTTTTGCTGAATTATTTGCATTTTTTTCTTTTTTTTAAATTTTAAAGTTGGATAAATATTAGTTCTAAGTAATATTTGCACATGTGTATATATTCATACAAATACATGTAGCAATTATACATACACTAGCAATACACATACAGATGCATATCAACTCTAAGCTCTACATACACACATATACACGCACATTTATGCATGCATATTAATTACAAGTATTATAATTACAAACATAATATATACATATAAATACATATATGTATATATAGACATATACACGTAAACATATGTATATGCATGCATATCCATGCGCATACATATATATACATGTACTACATATATATACATGTAATAGACATTCACTTATAGATGTTAATGCATAAGCACATACATGTTACTTCGTAGTTCTACATAAACACATGTGTTTATACATAATTAGTAGTTATAGATTCTATTTACACATTTACATTTATATTAGTTTTAAGTACTATAATTTCAGACATAATATATACTTACATACACATATATACGTATATATAAATATATAAATACATGTAAATATATATTGGATCGATATTAGATTGTAATTTAGGTGTATGTATATATGTAACATTTTTTTGAAAAGATACATATATACATAGATACATATATACATGTATACATAGGTACATAAGATTATATTTACATAGATATATGTAATATATATAGCGCCTCAATTGTCTCAGGCGAGCGCCTAACGCCTCGGGTGTTTTGGACCTCTAGCCTTAGAGCACCTCACGCCTTTGACAACATTTATCTCAGATACTTCAGGCCTAGAACTGGACCTCTCAGCGTATGTACCTGTTAGAGTATTTGGAGCATGCGTCACTTATGTAATAGGTGGGTAAATGGATCCCTCCAGGATCCATTTACCCCACCCAGTTGTTTAGTCGCACATCGTCCAGTGGTGGGACTTGGAGGCCCTGTAGAAGCTATATAAGGAACCCCAGACCTCCTGTAACAGATGAGAAAGTCAATGGACAAACACGCCCCGTAGAGGGCTTCTCCCGTGGTTTCATCCCGCTCCTCACGGAGTAGGGTTCCACGTAAAATCCCGCTGTTCTTTATATTTTGTTTATCTTTTTCCATGTTACGCTTCCGCTTCCGATTTTCTAACATGGTATCAGAGCGGGTTTGATTCTCGAGGAGTTGTGTTTGAAGATTTATTTTTGTTCGAAATTTGAGATTCAGATCTAGGGTTTCTATTGAAATCCTAATTTTATTGTTGGAGATTCATTCATGAAGATTCATTTTTTATCTGGGATTGATCGTGCAATTTAAGATCCATGTTCTTTTGGGTTTCTTCGTGAAACCCTACATTCCTTGAAGCAGCCCCGCGCATCCCCTTGGGTTCCAGGCCGCCTCGGCCCCTTGAACCCAGCATACAGGAGTCGGCTCGAGCTCCCTCACATCTCGAGGCGGCACTGGCAAGACAACCCGCGCACGATCTCCACCTCCCTATGCGCAGGTCTCGTCGCATATCCTTCCCGCAGGCGGCACGAGGTCAAGCCCAGGCAAGACAACCCTCCCAGGCGGCGTTTACTTGCGCAACACCGTCGACATCCAGCCGCTTCTCGCGCCGCAGTCGGCTCCGCCTGCGCCAACTCCATCGATTCATCGCAACGGGCGCGATTCAACATTCCAGGCTCCCTACCGCCTCCCTTGCTCCAGTCGACGCGCGCATCTCCACAAGGGCTACCTCCAGGCCGATGGCGCGCTTCTCAAGACCTCCATTGCACCTGCGCGATCCCTCCAACCGTGAGTTCCAGGGCGGCGATGCCTGCCCCTCGGCGAGTCTCTCCTTCCGCTGAAGATGCCTGCCCCTCGGCGAGTCTCTCCTTCCACTGAAGATGCCTGCCCCTCGGCGATGCCCTAGCCGCTCCCAGCGATGCCACTTCGTCATGGATCCTCAGGCCTCTTCTCCAGGCGGTGGATCGTGCGCACGCGGAACATATTTCAGGCGGCGGCGAGTAGAACCCCCCCATCGGGGGTGGCGAGTTTTGAAGAGAAAGGGTTTCCCGTAAGGGAACCCTAACAGGCCCTTTTATTTATTTTTACCTTTTTGGGTGAGGGCCCAGTCAGTTAAAAGGAAGGGGTTTTATTGTAAGGCCCAGTGAGCCAAGCATATCAAAAAAAAAGACGCGTACAAAGAAAAGCCGTACGCAAAATATTCAAAAAAAAATTTGAGTTGCAAGAGCCGATAAAAAAAAGGGAATCAACGGCTGAAAAAAATCCTTTGAAAGAGTCGCATACAAAGAAAAGCCGTATGCATATAAAAAAATTGTTTAAAAAAATGGACGGCTTATTAAAAAAAAGAGAAAAGCCGCAAGAGAAATTTTTTTTATTCATGTTTCCCCATATGTATGTATTATCTTATCTTCTCCCAACGTGGTCAACAATGTCATTCCGACCAGTATGGGAGAAAGGGGGAGTATATGTAGAGTCACAGGTCTTGTTCTAAGATTCAGATATCAGATTCTCCAGACCGATCAGATGTTCAGACTCTACAAATTTCAGATTCAGACTCGACGATGACGCATGCCAATCATTTGTCATTCTTGTTGGTCGGCCAGAGCTTTCATGTGAGCCATAGGGACTCCAGAGCAGAGGACTATTCCCTACGCCATTAAAAGCAAGGGTTTTTCATGTGGTATCATAGGGACTCCACAGTAGAGTTCCATTCTCTGAGCCAGATAGACACTCCAGCCCCGTTCGTCCTCCTCACATGCACGCCATGAGAAGCAACGTCCTTGACTGAAGCAGTTGTGCGCGTTGGGTTGATATTGTCTGTAGTGTCATGTATTGTGAGTTGAGTTTCTTCCTGTTTGTCCAAGCTGAGCATTGCATGCTCCAGCTTGAGGGGGAGTGTTAGAGTATTTGGAGCATGCGTCACTTATGTAAACAGGATCCATTTACCCCACCCAGTTGTTTAGTCCCACATCGTCCAGTGGTGGGACTTGGAGGCCCTGTAGAAGCTATATAAGGAACCCCAGGCCTCCTGTAACAGATGAGAAAGTCAATGGACAAACATGCCCCGTAGAGGGCTTCTCCCGTGGTTTCATCCCGCTCCTCACGGAGTAGGGTTCCACGTAAAATCCCGTTGTTCTTTATATTTTGTTTATCTTTTTCCATGTTACGCTTCCGCTTCCGATTTTCTAACAGTACCGTTCCACCCCTTCTCCCTTTTGTTTCCAGATATGGACCCTTCGTGTGAGTGGGGAAGATAGAGAATTATCTGAGTTTTCAAGTTTTTTTATTCAACGTCGCGGCTGGAGTTCATGATGCTACTGATGTTGTTGATAGGGCAGCATTGGTGCCATCGGAATTTGGTTTCCCCGTGGAGAGAACCCATATTCACTGCCTAAAGCAAAGGGTGTTGCCGGTAGTGCAGAGGAGGTGCATCGGGACGCTGGAAGATGGCCTAGAGTGGTGTTCAATTTGCTCTTCGTCCTCTTCGACTCATTCTTCTGTTTTACGGAAATTGAGGGTTTTGAAAAAAAACCCTCAATTTCTTAATGATCTGTGCTACCACCTTTGGTGGTGATTTTCGCTAGGGTTGCTTCTCAATCACGCGGAATATATATATATATATATATATCAGAAGATCGATGGACTTACCCAAAGATGAGCAGAACTAGTGCAGAAGTAGGACATGTGGTTCTAGGATATGTGGAACGACTCTCTTCTAGAATAGATTGCAAAGATCAAAGAGCATTACAAAGGAAAAGAAATCATTGATCAATGGCATCTCATGATAGTTAAGTATCAGAACAATAAAAAAATGTCAAAGACTTCTCCCATTTTAAGTAGGGTTGGCTACATAGATTCTTGCTCAAATCCATGTTTGAATATGAACAATTTCATAATGTAATCTTGAACAGATCTTGAATATGAACAATAATAACCAGAATGGGATCATGTATGCTTTTTACGACAATATACGAGATTTCAGAATGAATTCTCCCATTCTTCGAATTTCTAGTTACTATAGCGAGATGTTGCTCAAGCCATGAACTGCTCAAAGGTCGGATATGGATAATAAGTTAAAGCTGAGAGAATAGGTGACGACGACTAAACAGAAAAAACAGGTACAAATCTGCAACAGGTACCAAAAGAAAAATGTAAAACTGCACACAAAATGCACCCAAGAAATAGGAACAACCTGCATGCAGTAGAGTACAAAATTCGAGCCCAACATGCACTGCTACTGACGCTCTGATCAGACATTTTGAACCTATAATTTCGTGTCAGTGTGTGTAGACTTTTAGTAAGATAGAGTTCCTAGTGCGAGCTTAGCTTTATAGATGGTATCCACTCAAAGGTAGAGTTCAAGAGATCACATTAAAACAATCATAATGTCTAAACTTGAGAATACAAAAATTCAACTGGTTGAGGATTCATATCTACAAAGTTGCTAAGGTGAATGAAACTTTGTTCTTCAACTTCCTCTTAGTCACATTCTCCATTTTTATCCCTCTCTACCAAGAAGTTTAATCAAATGGTTAAATGTAACTAGACTCTGAGTTTCCTCTTGGCCCATGTTTACCATTATTCTTCTTTGTTTCCTGACCAAACAGCACCTTTGGAGCGTTCAAGAAATTTTTGTCATCTGGCTATGTGGAGAATGCATTTAAATATAGTCAAGTTTGCTTGGATTGTAAATGAACATCCTTCAACCTGTGTAATTTTTTTCTTCTGTAAATTATTTTTTGGATACCTACTGCACTCTCTGCAATCACCACATCCATTTCTTCAGAAAAAAACAAACAAACCAGGTAATAAAACAAGCGGTATCCCCCAAAATTTAACAAAGTGCAATTATATTGGTCCTCTAACTTATCCTGAATTACGCATATTACAACAAGGTTTGCAAAGAAAAAGTACGACTGATCTACTGACAAAAGGACAAAAAACAAGGAAAGCATTGAGGTTACATGCACTTGCAAATACATTTGTTACTCCACAACAACACTGCAAAAGAATTTAAAGCAAATGAAGTTGCTGAGATTAAGACACGTGACAGTTTTAAGCAAATGTAATACAGATTCATTTTTTAAGTCTTTGTACCATGCACAACTCAAACAAGTGACTTCTAACGCTAATAGTGGCAACTTTTATTGCTGCACCAACGATCCCCTTCACACCGTGCAAGAGGAGCATATGCGCACATGGGAGGTATTCCTATGAGGTGCAACTGTTTTTGCTTTCAAAAAAACCACCCCATTTTCGTTAGGATTACATGTTGAATAATGATCTATACATTGCAAGTGCACATTACAGTTACAAACATAAGCATGCATCTATACACATATCCCTTTGTTTTACGGGAATTACTCAAACTTTTAGTTCAGAAGATATGTTCTCTTTTTTACAAGTATTGCTATTTTGAACATTGTAACTCATTTTTACACAACCTTTTAGAAAGCCAAAAAAGGTGGTACCTTTTTGGGAACACCCCCTCCCCCCCCACCCCTCTGTTATATATAGAGAGGGGGGACCTTTCGACGGGATTGGATCTTTCCCAGGTTAACAAAAGGCAACATCAATTTGATAAAATTAGTGAAAATTTTGTAAATTAAAAACCGCACAAAAAATAAAAAAAGTTATTTTGTAAAAAACATTCATCATAACTAATACTTTCATCCATAATAGTAATGTTAGAAAATCTATCTTGATGTAATTGTTAATCCTTACTCATTTATTCATTGGGTGCATGGGTAAACAACTCGTAAAATATACGGGAAACACAACTTGGCTTTCTTTTATTAAAGAATAAACCAATTGTGTGTGCTGGAATTGTGGTGGGTGGCTTGGCTTGACTCATTCTACTCGATAGCTGTTGACTTCGAGTTGGCTCATCGACTCAACTTGAACTTGTCAGAGCTTGAAGATCGAATTCCAATTATAATAGTGGATTGACCTTTTATTTCCATCAGTCAATCCCTCAGGAAGAGACGAAAGAAGAGCCAACACTCTCTTCCGTTGTATACAAGAAAGTATGTAAGAGGAGATCGAACAAACCTTTCCGTAGAGCACAAGGCCACTAATCTTTCCGTAAAAATGGTTTGGCAACATCTTAAATAAGATGTATCCAGAGCATTTGGGCAGAATAGATGGCATAGTACATAAGAACTGCTCAATACGCTTTTTAATAATATGTGTTTATACGTGGTAATTGACTTTTTCCCAGATCTAATTACGTTTCTCTAATATATTTTTTTCCTGCATTACCTACTGGTAGGGACTTGGGTGTATTGGTAAGACTAGAGAAAACGTCACACCACTCGTATTCCTGGATAAATCTAATATTAAAAGCTGATGTCAGGGGTCCATTTTCACCATGTTGTAGGTGGTCCTTCAGACCGTAACAAGCCATGTAATATATGTTTTGTTCTTTCTTATTATTTACATGTGTTTATTTTGCATTTACACATAAACATCAGAGACTCAATGGATTCATTCATTTTAAGGATCTATTTATTCCAATCAACTTTCAAGGCCTTCAAAGTTCATGCTTTTAGTGGTACTGTGAGCAGGGCCGGCCCTGGGCATTGTTGTGAAGTGCAATTGCCCAGGGCCCATTAATTTTAAGGGCCCAAGTTTACATGTAGTCGGTGAAACAATAGGCCCCTATAAATTAGGGATGAAAACATATATGATACGGATTGGATATGCCATTTCCATATCCATATTCTTTTTTCTCTATCGAATACCGATACGGATATGATTCATATATGCATTAAGGAAATCATATCCTTAAAAATACCGATAAGAATTTGAATCCGAGTACGGATCGAATAAAGAGAGGACCCGAATGCGGATCGAATAAAGAGTCAATCCAAATATGAATCAAATAAAGATTGAATCCAAATATGGATCCAATAAACATGGAATCCGAATACGGATAGAATAAAGACCACATACGAATACGAATTGAATTTCTATCAAAGTTCAAAATGATTTTAAAAAAATAACAATGAAATATAAATAAGTTGCATCATGACAAGAGGTAGTGTCGAAGTAACATGTGTTCTTGACCGGAGGCAAAAAGGGGTATAGGATTTCGTAACTTTTGTTAGTGCCTATTCCCAAACAAACGGAAGTTTATTGATACCATTAATATATTGTATTATATAATATATAATACTAACAATAGCATGGTGTTGTGGTGTATATTACATTAACTAACATATAAAATAATATTAAATGTTGTATTCGGATATCCAGATCTAGATCTGGATATTCAAGCCATTACCATATATGTATCCGTATTCGGAAAATTATTACAACCCGTATCCATATTCGATCCATATTCGTTTAGTAGTCGGATACAACTATCGTATCCGGTAATTTTCCGAATACGGTAAGCATATATTCTGACATATTCGTATCCATTTTCATCCCTACTATAAATTCAAATTTTCGGTGAATAACTCGATGCTAAAATAAAAAATTTAATGAGATTATATAAGGGTCGAGTGTTCCCCGAAAATAGAATATTTTATTTTATACTTAATGGTAAACACACTAAGGACAATTTGCTCTTATTAAAAAAATTTGTAAGGGCCTCCTTTTTTTCTTTTGCCTAGGGTCCATGAAATGTCAGGGACGGCACTGACTGTGAGACAATATCTGCGTAAGGTTGTCCTGCAAGACAACCCTTCATCACTGGAGGTTGTCCAATTAACGTGGATCATACATATTCATAACACAAGAGGCATGATGGCAGTGTGATTGAGAAACACACGAGAAAAAAATGAGGGAGGATCATGTGATGACATGGCACTCGACGATGAAACGACAACACCACAAGAAGCAGCACTGAACATGCTAGCTTGAGAGGACCAAGAGACTGCGTGATCGATTCGTAAAGTTGGTGGATTCCACCCTTTGAATCCTATTTGCATAACAATAAAAAGGGGATAGTGCCCCTAATTGGCATATGCATATTTTAGATTTTATTTGTTGTTGGCTAAACATGCTATCGACCTTGTTTAAAAAACAAAAAGAAAAAAGAAAAAAAAGTATAGGAAGAGAAGAAGAAGAAGAAACAAATCTGCGAAAAAGAGAGAGGATAAGCTATAAAAGGGAAACAATCCACACAAAAAAGAATAGATGGTCAAAAAGGGGGAGATTGGAAAGAGAGATAGAATACGCTTTAAAAAAAGAAAGAGACACATAAAAGAAAGAAAAAGATATTTCATTTATCCCACATGTTCTTCCAACGTGATCAGTTATCTTAATGTTCCCGACACGTATGGGAGAAAAGGAGGTGAAAGAGTAGGACACTTTACTGGAGATCATTCAACAAGGAGTTATACGCACATCCTCAACTTGTGGCCTCCATAACAAGGTCTCTCTCAATTATTCCTATATAAGAACCATTACTCTCCTCTAAACAATAACTACTTCGAGTGGGACTTCTCTGGACTCCTCAAAATTTCTATCGAGTGAAGATGTACTATTTTTTTTATTTTGTAACAAGTTGCAGCTTTTCCAGCTCCAACTTGAAGAGGTGTGTTAGAGTATGTATTTAAATGGATAATTGGATCTCTCCTAGATCTAATACTCTCATATTTAGTCCCACATTGTGAAGTGGTATGGATTTAATGTGTTCGTGGAGTTATATAAAGAGCACCATTCCTCTTGCATTCATGGAGAAGTCCAATATGAAGACATGATCAAGCATATCCATAGACATGATCAAGCATATCCATTCTCCCGTTGAAAAGGATAGTCCTTCGAAACTGTCACGAACTACGTATCCACATTCCGACTTTCTTGTTTTTTAGGAATAAGAGAGGGTACGATGTCGAAAAGACGCCTACCTTGAAGCTTCTATATATTTAAATACAAAAAAACTTTTACAAGGACCAAAAAGTTTGTAATCTCTTTGCATGCTTAATCACATTTTCCATATACATTCGCTCCCTTCAAAAGACAGAACGATTCCGAGCAAGCCATACATACCAAAGGATGATGATCAACCAAACTTTTGTTGGACTATCAACATTTCTAAGACCATCCACGAACACCTAAAAAACCACCCAATCCACCGTCGCAACTCTCGTCATGTTCGCCACATCCCACACTTCCCTAGCAACAATGCATCCAAAGAATAAATGCTCAATAGTCTCTTCTGCCACTGCACAATGCAAACAAACATTGTCATACCCTAGAAAGAACCAGGCTCTTTTATCCCCCATCATTAGACGATTTTTTCGCATCATCCAAATGAAAATTCAGATGTGTAATGGTACCTTCCAACTTCATAAGTCGGTGAATCGATCCAAGATCAATGCTTGATCCCGAATCTCTAGACGATAGAAAGACTTATATGCTTTTCACATAGTGAAATGTCTATCAGCCCGGGAGTAGCAATCAACAGCTCCATTCACCACCCCACCGGTCAGGAAAGCCTCTAGCAGTAACAAGAAATCCATGAATCGCTAATTCAACAGTTCAATACTAAAGGGAGGTACCCAGTTACTACTCTCCCAACAGTCTTTGATGGCAACTTCTGAGTCTGTTGTCAAAGCATAAAGTTACAGAAAATAACCCCTCAAGGGACCATGCCTTGTCCAGTTATCTCTCCAAAACTTGAACCCACGATCTTCACCTAAATCAGGCTTCATAAGCAACACCACATGCAGAAGCACAAAGTAAATCCCATTCCAAAAGTTGGAAAGCAACAAAACACCAACATCAGGGACCAAGGGATCAAGCGAAACCCCATAGATAGAGTGCAATGTCTTGCACAACAGATCAACCCCTCCTCCCTAAATTCGTGTCACCCATTTCGCCAGCAAAGCATGATTCACTGTTTCAGATTACAGATCGTCAGACCGCCATCCTACTTTGCCAACACAATAGTTTTCCAACCAATCAGAGGCATCCACCCAACTCCCTAATCGATGCCTAGAAAAATCATCATATAATTACTTCCAGCTTCCCCTTCACCCTAGGAGGCATAACGCGTTAAGATAGTAAAAATATCGAGATAGCTGAGAGGACTGCTTTCAACAATACTAGGTGGTTGTAACATCCAGATCCGAATGAACTGAAGCTCCTGTCAAGAAAAGGATGTTGCAAGCAAGTTTGGATCTCCAAAGTGGAGATATTCAAAGGTACATATCTCTCTTCACTTTACTTTCATTAAAGTCAATGTTGGAGTCTCTAATTCAGTTTTTTTTGTTGCTGTCCATCAGGTTATTTAGCTATCGTTGTATGTTAGATAAAGCCACAAAATCCCTCCAAACTTAGAGGATCAAAGGTACAATCTTTTCCCCTCCTTTTGCTGCCTTTCATGCATAATTCAATTCCTTAAACTGCCTATGAAATTAGATGAGAATGTGAAGCTTTACATGGAATTCATCAAAACTTTACAACCATTATATATACTCTTGATTTCTTAAATTTTGAGGATAAAAATTTGGGTTTAGCATGCAAATTAACCTAAGTACAGGCTATTAATTAGCCACAACTTTTAGCACATAAAAATAGACATTTGGGGGAAATCACATGCATTTTCTTATGGAATCCTGAGAAGGATGAAGCAATTCATAAATAAAGAATCTAATATAAGTAACTGAGCCTCCAAAATTCATAAAAAAAAAACTCAACCTCAAAACAGGATGATTTACCTTTATAATCGAAAGCAATGACTCCTATTAATCAACTGCATGTTCTTTACATCAAGGACATGTTCAATTACTATTTTCAATGATAAAGAGAGTCCTAAAGTCGATTATAAGATACTTTGATGCACTTGTGGCTAAAGATGCGTTATTTTTGGATGAAATCCTAATAAGGATGATGTCAATGCTTATAAACTAAACAGAATTCATATCAAAATACTGTCATATCCCCTAATAGATGTGTTGTAGACAACAGCTCGAGACTGTGACCTGTTCTAAACATAACAAGCATTAGATCACACCGACCAAGAATTCCAACTGCTAACATGGACCTTCATAGAGTGATTGTTATGAACATGCTCGAAGAGATGATTATGTGCCATTAACCTCCATATGTTTGGTCCAAGGTGGAAAACAATATGTACCTATGAATAATGCAGCATACATATCACAATTTGGTGGTATGGGTAGATGCTCCTATAAGAACATATGCCCCTAAGGATCTATCCATATAGCTTTTACAGTTGCTTGAGTCGCAATGTGATGAGGTTTCATCCAGGTTACAAACTAAAATTTGTTATGGGTTTCTTGTCTATAGGACAACCTATATAATATACATATGCACAAATGGTGAAACCCAGAGATTCCTGGCTGAGGAAATCATAATGTATATGTGTAGCATTATAACGACATCCTAGAGTGACCCATGAACTAATCTACTTTGCTACCTATACGAGCAATGTCTACGCGATTCACAGTGATAGGCAATAGCTTCCCGATAACCCCTTTATATTATATAGAATTGACATTTTCTGAGAATCCATCTTTTAAAATATTAAAACTTTTCTCTCAAAGTCAACAAATGATTTCTCAAGATCTTTACGAATAAGAAATCATCAATCAATTGATCATTATGTATAGTCTACTATTCATACAATCTATTATATATATAGGATGTTATGGCAAATGATCAGAAAACACCCCTCCTTTGATGTCTCAACTGGAACTGGTACAATTGAGACATGATTCGTGTATAAGTACCATATAAAACAAAATGATAAAGACTAGCTAGATCCATATCCAAAGCATAGATGGTAATCTTATGATTTTAGAAATAATAACATGTGACAACAAAGACCGATCATCTCCTTAAATTAATCTTTTAGGTATACTCTACTATTTATTCATATCACCAAAAATAGGTAGTGACAAAATACCTAGATTTATAAAGTCAACCATTGAAGAGATTGAGAAATGATGGGGTAGATGAATAAGTGAAATCAATGATGAATCAGTTATATCAATAAGATCGTTGATCAAAAAGACCTAGATCTGTACAATCAACCACAGAAAGGATTAGGAAAGGATGAGGGATCAAGTCATTGATGACTGATAATTAAGAGTGCTAGTCACGGTGACCTTTACACCTGACTGTGCGAGGGTGCGGTGACCCTCAGCTAGGCGGGAGATAGGAAGCCCAGTGAGGGTAGCGGCCGCTTAGTGCGCGGGTCTAGGATCCCAGTCTTTTTCTCGGGTTTTTTCGCCAGCGCTCGTCGTTTTTACGCCTCTCTGGGATCCACAGGTTTTCTTTTAAAGACCAGTTCAGGTGACCCTTGTTCTTTAGGGTACCTAGGCTGGAGGACCCTTGGGTTTTTTCGAGCTCGTTAGCCTGTACCGGTCGGGCCAGTTTTTCTTTTAGAGTGACTTTTTCGGAGAGTCTCTCTCACATGTCTCAGTGGCGTAGTTTTGGAGTAGATCTATCCCTCTATTGGACCGCTCTTCCAATTAGAGGGCGAGACGGAAGAGCCTTTTGTAGGCTACCTCACCGCTTGAGTTTTGTTTATTTTTCGCCAGCAGACTTGGCGATGCTACATCCGAATCATCCATGTATACATCTGAATCCTCTATGGCTACATCTGAATCAGTTACAGTTGAATTTGAAAAAGTTGCATTGAGATTGGATTGAGCCACAAATGAGTTTGGCTAAAGTTGAATTACAGTTGAGTTGGTTACATATGAGTTTGATTCAGTCGAGTTGGTTGTACTTGAGCGTAGTTTCCATTGAACTAATTACTGTCCCGCCAGTAATTCTTGACAAAGAGAAAAGACCAGTTTATGAAAATCATCCTTATCAGACTATAAGCTACTATCACAGTTGTTTTAAATAGCTAGTGGACGTGTTGGGGATGCATTTTATTCCATCGCATGCCTACGGAGGGACCCCAACCCTAAGGCTTCCTTACTACCTTAGAGTCATAGTGTGAGGTCTTACCCAGACCAAGACCACAGACTATCCACTAAGCTTGAGAAAATCAACAAGAAAAGAATCAAAACCCCAGATCCATCATATACTCTTACTATGATCAATTCACAAAATTAATAAACATCATTATAAGCATTAATAGAGATAATGATCATATCAGAGTCTCATCATTCGCATTCTCAAGACCAATCAAACTTATGTTACAATTAATAGAAAGGCAATGACTTAAATATCAACCATATGATATTTGTATATAAATGATTAGTGTGGGTAATTAGTGTAGGATGAGTAGAACGGGGTTTTACATACCAACAACTTGAAAGCCTGTTTCATTGCAAGTAGCTTTAAATTTTAATTGTCAATGCCAAATTACTTGCTTTCTTTTGGAGCCACTAAATTTCCTGTTATTTCTAATTAATAAGATGTGCTCAACATTTGTTGATGTTCTTTTCTCCCTATTCCATGGATTTCAGGCAAAATACATGCATCGTTGTATTGGGAGAGTTGAACATCAGCTTCTGCAGTTACAATTATCAGGTACGCATGCTATAGTTTGTTCAAGATATTATATGCTTTTATTTCTCTTCTGATACAATTGGGATTTTATTTCTATTGTTACATGTTAGCTGCTATGGAAATTTATGCAATATAATTGTGACATATTGTAATTCTGTGGCTTATTAATTAATTTGTGAATGTCATTCCTAAAAGGGAAAAAAATTTCCCTAATTTCCAGTTCTCTAATGCGATCTTTAGCGAGTATAATACTACGGGTAATATGTAAACGGGTATTCCAGATCCGCGGGAGCGGGCCTCACAGCGGCCACCTCTAGACAGACACACAGCACGCCAGCCTGCTAACTTCTTCTCCAGCTTCTCAATCACATCATGCCAATCAAACTGTCGCAGCCTACTACCCACCATCGGTAAGCCAAGATACGTGATAGAGAGAGCCCTTCTCTGCATCCGCAGGGCAATCTCACAGCATGTCACCTCATCACCCATCCCAAAAGGCACACAAGCAGACTTAGCATGATTAACCTTCAATCCGAAGACCAACCCAAAATGCTAAGCGCACAAAAGCGGACTTATCATGACTTTCTTGTTTGTTATGTTATGCATATTTTATTTACATGTTTCTTCACGATACAGAGAAAAAGAAAGACTTTACAAAAGAAAATCCCATTGAAGTAGACTCCTCATTCCACTTCAATAGGCTTATTACATTAAACAGATACAAATGAACTAAAGAACTAATATCTTGATCTCGGTGGAAGTATCTATAAGCATGGAAGCTTGACGAAGTATATTTCCTTGAAGTCATGCAAGGCAAGAAAAAGAGGAGTGTCTTCACCTCATCTTTTCCTTGTTTTATTTTATACATTGGCGGTGTCAATATACTTCTTCTCGGGCTATTCTCATTTCCTTGTCATAACTTTTAAATTTTCTTTTGTGTGGTGGTAGAAGTAGGCCAAAGAGATGACTTACGATTCTCCATTAAATGCCAAGTGTTTCAATGGTGAGTGTGTGATTTAGTTAAAATGTGGACATCTTTCTCAACTAAATAAGGGTCTGTATGAATGGAGAAATTCATACCAGCTGATTCAATGTGAATAGCAGAGTAGTTGCAGAAGAGCAACTGTTTCGGTCCTTTTTTTTAAGGAAAAAGTAAGTGAGACATAGAGGAGACGTCCACTTGTATATTTCTATATCTTAAAAGTAGTTACAAAGACCATGATGACTTAAGGCCTTTTGCATACTCAGTTACACTCTCCATATACATTCGCTCATCCCAAAATATTGACACATTCCTGTAAGCCATATGGACCATACGATAGCAACCATCAAAATTTTGGCGGGGCTACTCCCATGTCCAGTAGCATCCAAGGAATCCCAGAAATGAACCCAATCATAGGTAGAGATACTCAAACAAGCGCTGCAATCCACACCTCCTTGGCAACAGAAGACCCAAATAACAGATGTGCAACATTCTCCTCTTCTGACAAGCATTGTTAACATGTGTTGTCACTTCCAGGAAAGAAATGAGCTCTTCGTTCGCCAGTTATAAGACAATCCCTTCGCAATCAAATAAAAATCCGAATATGTAATGGGATCTTCCACCTCCATATATCAATGTACAAGTCGGAGGCACTCGTCAGATCAAAAACAGTCCTCAAGTAGAAGGCCTTATATGCCTTCTTCACCTCAAAGCATCCATCAACCCACGACCAATGATCAACAGTGTCAGATAGAGAGCTTCACGCACTGGCAAAGTCTCCAAAAGCTGCATAAACTCCAAAAAAATGCCAGTATGATAAGTTAGTATGAAAAAGTGGGATCCAATTGTCGCCTTCCCAACAATCCTGCATAGAGCAACTTGCATCAGCCGATAGAGCAAACAATCGAGGGATGTGAACACATAACATGCCTTGCCCAGTCCAATCATTGGTCTAGAAATGGAATCCCAAACCATCACCTAAGATAGGTCTCATGAGCGAAGACACATGAGGGAGCACCAAGCAAATCCCTTTCTAGAAGTTGGAAGGCATAGCAACTGCAACCATATGTGAAGAGGGATCTGGAGAGACACCATAAATTGAGCATGATGTCCTGCCAAGCAAATCAGACCCTCTCCAAATTCAACTCATTCACTTCATTAATAAAGCATTATTCATGCCTCTCCGGATCCCCAACCCCCATCCTTCTCCTCAAGCATCAGGGTTCTCCACCCCACGGGCATCTCTTCCGACTCCTCATACGAGGCCCAAGAGAATCCTTTCATAAGCGCCTCCAACTTTCCTTTCACCCCATTCGGTAATACGCATGTAGACAAAAAGAACACAGAGATAGCTGAGGGAATCGCCTTCATCAGGACAAGGCGCATCTCGAAAGGCAGCTTGCATGCCAGCTCACCAATTTCTTCTTCATTCTCTCTATAACCAGTAACCAATCAGACTACTGAAGTTTGTCTCCCATGAGGGGAAGCCCAAGATAGAGGATGGGGAGGGTCCCACGCTATGTTTATAATGCATTCGAAAATCTCCATCTCCCTCGTGTTCATCCCAAAAGGAACAAAAGTGGACTTAACATGATTAACATTCAAGCCCGAGACCAACTTAAACAACTCAGGAACAATGGCCATCTCTTCCGCAGAGGTTGCTTCTCCCTCAATAAAAAGGATGGTATCATCAGCATACTAGATAAGAGGGACCGAAATCTCTCCCGTATGAAAACCGGCCAAAAACCCTCCCTCCCTCTCCTTCGTCGCCATTCTGGCTAAAGCATCAGCCACCACAACAAAGAGCAATGGTGCCAACGGGCAACCCTACCTAACCCCACAGTGCGGCTGAAAAAATCACCCTCCTACCATGCATAGAAAGCAATCGCCACACATCTCTTCATCCAGTCAATGCATTCATTTGCAAATCCCCTATGGTGGATGGATACCAAAATGAATCTCCATTCGATACAGTCATAAGCCTTCATAAAATCCACCTTCCACAAAAACCCCTGGGCCTTATTCCTTCGCCACTCACCAATAAGCCCATATGCCAACACAAACCCATACATCATGTACCGGCCCGAGATAAAAGCCATCTTAGGCTGAATCAATAATAGAGCCAAGCACCTCTCGCAGCCTATTACCAAGACTTTCTCCACAATTAAATAATGGAATTAAATAGAAAATACGATGCAAATCATCCACGCGTCGCACCACGTCCTTCGTAGGAAGAAGGAAAAGAAAGGACGGGTTCAGCCGCTCGAACCCATCGTTCATCTGATGCAGCTCCTCCGCCATATTCAACATCGCTTGACCAACTACGTCCCTAAACTCCCTGAAGAAGAACACCGAAAAGCCATCTAGATCTGGGGAGCCATATGTGTTCAAATCGAAGGTTGCCCGCTTGGCCTCCGAAAGCAAGAACGGTCTCACCAACTCATTAGACTACAGGTCAAACAAACATGGAACATCTCTTCCAACCCATCTGGCACCAGTAGTAGGTACACACCTGCTGAACTCAAGATAATGCCATCTCACAATGACACCAATGGCATGATCACCTACCAACTTCTCCCTACCTGCCTCAATCAACAGAATCATATTACGCATTCTTCGTCTGCTGGCCACTGCATGAAGTATCCATTCGAATCTCCCTCTTTCAACTGCTTCTGCCTTGAGGGTTGCCTCTATTCGATCACTCGTCTTATCTCCTCGTAGAGAATGTAGGTATGATCAAGCCTTCTCAAGATGATCAAGATGATCAAGATGATCAAGATGTACAACCTCTATCTATGCCTAATCTCTCCGCTGCCCTCAGAGCTCCCGAGATTCCATCCTGAATTGTATAAGCATACGACGCAAATTTCTAAGCTTCTCTGCCATTATCTTCGAAGACAAACCTATCACATGGGATTTTGGGGAAGAAATGGGCAAAATCGAACAAAGAAAGTGACACAGAACAAAAACAGAAAGAGAACAACATTATGTTGATGGCCAGGAACCAAATAACACAACAGAACTCTAGGGGCTCGTTTGGTTACTGGGTCGGGGTGGGTTGGGGTATCCACTTGTGAATAGTAGGTGTTTGGATGGTTATGAGGGTTGGGAGAGGGCTGGGATAAGGAATGTGATGTGATATCACCTTGACTTGTGATGGATTTCCAACCCAGGTTTGGAGGGGGATACACCGGGGTACCCCAGTAACCAAACAGGCCCTAGCTGTGACAATAGTTTTTTTCAACCATAATAAATTCAAATAGAATGACAAAGCAAAATAAAACAAAGAACTCCATTAGTCTAATAATATATAGTCCTGAACTAGGAAAAACTCATAAAATCCGTGAGATCACCTAATAAGAAAAATGTAGTACCAAACTAAATAAACAGATTATTCAAATTTGCCTTTCTTAACATTGATAGATGGATTTCCTCTGTGATCCAATCTAGTAAAAGGTACATACCATGGAAGGAAATATCGCGATATATCGGCGACATATCGCCGATGTATCGATATCGACATGGGACCGATATGGGCACTGATATGGCGATATATCCCGATTTCCAGGCATTTTCTTCACAAAGGCTCGTCGATATGGGCTATATTTCGGCGATATATCGTCGATATATCGTCGAAATATCTTATCGAAACGATATCGATATCGATACGGCCTTCCATGGTACATACCAAGCTAGAACCCCTTACAAAACATGAATGTGGTGGCCATAGAAATCACCTGAAAACCCAGAAGATACCAATGGTTGCAACCAGGAAAATAAGACAGTGTACAATGTGTAGATTTAGTGTGTCAAAAGGAAACAATCAGCATGATTACTATACACATGCAAAACATGATTTACCAATGAAGAATTTTGTTGACAGTCAATTATAGATAAAATCTCTATCTCAGAGTTAGAGACCATACCTTGCAAAAAAATCTCTTTAGAACTGATATTTTTACAAGATCAACAAAATTAAAAAGATGGTTTTTCAAAAACATGCAGCCAAAAATGAAATGCATGCTATAAGAAACCCAGCTTTGGTCTCTACAATGGAAGATGTCAGGTGATCTTGTGCACATATTTAATCATCTGATTGCATCATGATGGAGATTATTTTCTATGGTGAACCACTAGAACAAATTTGTAATTGAATTTTTCTTGTTGAAAGCAATTGATTTTTTTTTAGGAACTCCAGTCAAAAGGTATCAGAAATGAAACTAATGGCAGGGCTCCTTTGATCATTCAATCACCAAAAGTATGCAGGTGATCACATACACAAGTTGCATAATTCAGAAATCAAGAAATGTTGTTTTGAGAATATCCTGAACATATAGTCAACCAAAAAGTTTATACAGGGAAATATGTTGTTACCAAGAAACAACACAACTAAGTGACAAGCACCATTCTTTTGATGATGTGGCATTGATTTAGACTTCATAAATAAAGAAGCAATACTCGGTCCTGTATCATCTACTTAGTGGCCTGTCCAATTATGTTGCTTATTGAATTTGCCTCCTCTTTGGCAGTCTCTACCAAGGAATCCTGCAGCAAGAATATTAGTAAAAACTGTAAAAGTCTGCACCTCTGCTAATAATAATGCATGCAATAAAATGCAGATTGGTCCTCTCCTGTTAAAGGAATCTGAACAGACAAATTAGAAGCATCTTGAAATGCGTTAATTTCCATGAGTATATAGGTTTAAAAACGAGGTAGGTTGCAGAACAGTTAGATGTTAAGATAATCGATTACAAAGCACCTATTATCACAGACATCCTAGAATATGTAGATGTATGCTTGAGATCGAATATATAGGTTTCATGCACACGTGTGTGTATTTTTGTAAACTCTATATGATCACATACACATCCTAGAAGATGTAGATGCATGTGCACCTTTTGTTTCTCGTTAGTTTAACATGCAGCATGGAAGAAACAAGCAAAACTTCATAGACATTTCAACTGGGCAAAGGTCTAGACAAATTTAATGCATGTCCATACTTCAAACAAGAACATATGAAGATACATATGCACGAAATAAAAGATCAGAAGAAAATTTTATTAACAGTATATGCTATTCTTCATGAGTCATGACAGACAACCTTCCATAAATCAGCTAGATCAGTGTGCCTACCATCCAAATGAAAAAGGTTCAAATCCCCTCCCCAATATTTACCTAATCAAAAAAAGGTACATACAGAGGCAGGTCGAGGTACTGGAAAGTATGAGGACGGGATACCAAGGGTCAGGTTTTGGAGGGCTTGCAATGTTCGACAAATCGGATCCGGCAATCATTGTATCGGCCAATCTCACGGAACACGGTACCCGAACCAGGTGACAATTCAACAATTAACCCACAATATAGATAAGCAATGCAAATGAGAATGAATGTGAATTAAAATTTATTTTATTAACTCTATAAAATATGTGTACAGCGACTAGTGTAGAGTGTCGAGCCACATAGAGCAAACGATGGATAGACTAATTACTAATAATTATTGTTAATTAACAATATTTTTTAATTTTTTGATTTTTTTTATTTTTATGTGGGTTTTTAATTATATTTAATTTGATGGATTTTTTTAATTGTTTTATATTTTTCTATTTTTTTAAATTTATATACTTTTTAATTTTTAAAATAAGTACCCACTTAATGGTCTAGTGGTAGTACAGTGTGTCTACCACACAAAAGACCAGGATTCAAATCCCACTCTTGTAGGGGTTGCGTTAGGTAGTCGACGGCCAGCGTAAAAATAGTCGAATCTTCAACATGGATTTGAGCAAGAATCCATGTAGCCGACCCTACTTACAGTGGGAGAAGGTTTAGTACATTTATTTATTTTAATTTTTAAAATAAAATATATAATTATATATAATAGTAATATATAAGATATATAGTATATATAGGGTATTATATTTTTAATTATGCATAAAAATAGTCAAAATACATAAAATAAAATGTTTTTTGTGTATTTATACTTTTCTCTGTTTTTTACCATTTTTATAAAATTTTAATAATTTTATGTATTTTTTAATGTATTTGAATCGTGCAAGCTATAGACGGATACAAAGAAAGGAAGTAGAGGAGGCTTTGAAGGTTATGAGACCTGAGAAAGGTGTAGGACCGGATGACATCCCTGTAGAAGTATGGAAAGTTTTAGGTGAGCGCGGTTTGACTTGGCTTACGAATCTATTCAATGTTATTTGGCGAAGCAAGAAAATGCCTGAGGATTGGAGGAGGAGTATCGTGGTGACTCTTTATAAGAATAAAGGAGACATTCAAAATTGTTCAAATTATAGAGGTATCAAGCTGTTGAGTCACACTATGAAAATTTGGGAGCGTGTGATCGAGAGAAGGTTGAGGCAAGTTTCCAACGTCAAAGAAATCCAATTCGGATGCATGCCAGGTCGCTCAATTATTGAAGCCATCCATTTGCTTAGGAGAACAATGGAGATTTATAGAGCTAAAAGGAAGAACCTCCATATGATCTTTATTGATTTGGAGAAGGCTTATGATTCTGTCCCACAAGAGATATTGTGGAGAGTTTTGGAGAAGAGACAAGTGCTTGTCCTATACATTAACCTCATAAAGGACATGTATGATAGGGCTTTATCTTGTGTAAGGACCCCGTCTGGGAAGACTGGCTATTTTGACATCAACATTTGTTTACATCAAAGTTCAGCTTTGAGTCCATTCCTTTTTACTTTGATTATGGACGAGTTGACAAGTCACATTCAGGATGAGTTACCTTGGTGTATGTTATTTGCTGATGATATTGTGTTGATTGACGAGACAAGAGATGGAGTAAATGAGAAGCTTGAGGTCTGGAGACATGAGTTGGAGAGTAAAGGATTTCGTATAAGTAGGGCTAAGACAGAATATATGGAGTGCACCTTTGATTGAAGCAATGGTGAAGGAATTGAGGTGAAGGTTGGTGATGATAACATTCGGAAGAGAGATTCTTTTAATTATCTGGGATCTATTTTGCAACATGATGGAGAAATTGATGGAGATGTTACTAATAGAATAAATGCAGGTTGGCTAAAGTGGAGAGGAGCCTCTGTTGTTCTCTGAAAATTCCTTTAAAAATTAAAGGAAAGTTTTACAAAGCAGCCGTGAGACCTGCTATGCTCTATGGATCTGAATGTTGTCCTGTGGACCATAGACATGTGCAGAGAATGGTTGTAGCATAAATGAAAATGCTAAGGTAGATGTGTGGACACACACGTAAAGATGGGATTCGGAATGATGCAATCAGAAAGAAAGTTGGTGTTGCTCCGATCGAGGATAAGATGCGAGAAAACCGCTTAAGATGGTTTGGACATTTGCAAAGAAGATCAGTTGATGCACCAATTAGGAGATGCGAGTGTTGGGATGTTGAGCCGGCTAAGAGAGGGCGGGGACGGCCCAAGAAGTGTTGGAAAGAGACCATACGAAGGGATCTTTGTTTTGTGAGCCCGGGATTGACCCAAGATAGATCTGAATGGAGGCGAAGAATCCATGTAGCCAACCCTACTAAATTGTGGGAAAAGGCTTTGTTGTTGTTGTTGTATGTATTTTTAAAGTATTAGATATATCAAAATAGTGGACACATTAATTAGCTTTAGGTTTAATAAATATAAATAAATTCAAAATTAACTTAAAACTATTTTTAGAATATAGTATATATTATAAAGAAAATTCAGAAACAGAAAGCTATATTTTTATTTTTTTCTTTAATTTTTACTATTTTTATGAGTTTTTTTGTGTTTTGTAATTTTTAAGTTTTATATTTTATATTTTTTATGATTTTTGATTAATTTTTGGAGGTGTTTTTCTAATGTCTGGGTTTTAATGATTAGACAAGGGATAAAAACATCTTTTTGGATTTTTAATAAATAGGAAAATGCGTGGAAATGCCTAATAAGAATTAAGCATGGTTTAGCAACATGTCAGACACTTGGCATAATTTTCCTACTATTTATAGAGCAAGAAAAAATAAAATGATAAATATACACAAAAATAAAATGTCACGGGTTCAATGACCAATATTTAGGAACTTTAAATGTTTTTATTAACATTTCCAGAAAGCTTAGGGAACAAAATATAAATTCTCCAAAAAGCCGTGGATTGGACCTAAACACAAAATATTGCACTAAACTACGAACTAATTGCAAATACAATAAGTCTCAGGGTCCAATTGCAATATTTACATAAAATATTACACTAAACTAAAAAATTACAAGACTTAATATAGATTACAAAAGGCGGAGGGGGTGTAATTTACCCCTTAAGTGTGTGTCGACCAATGGCCGGATGCATGCCACTTAGCGCGATCAACGACCGAGAGGGGGGTCACCGCTTCGTTTGATTTAAACGATCCATATTAGATTTGGGTTGAGTCTCTGATCTGATGGCTCTCAAGGGGGGAGGAAGAACAGGGAAGAACAACTTCCATGTCCTCCTTCCATCCTCGACTCCCGGCAACTCCGACGGACTCCTCTTTTGAATGGCTCAGAAGCTTCATGGGGGCCTTCTACAGCAGCAGAGCAGCTCCAAGAGCTCAGTGCCTCATTGTGGGGAGGCATGGAGGTCATAGTTCGGCAACCAAGGCGTCTATTCTTGAGATCAATCGAGCTCCAGGTGGCTTGGAGACACTTGGATCCTACACAAAAAGTTCCAAGGCCTCGAGCAAAACAACCTCGACCCAAAGTTGAAGCTTGCAACAAGGGGAATGAAGGGGGGTGAAGCTCTGGTGAAAGGCAGAGGGAGAACTTCGACTAGACCCGATCTTTACAAGATTAGGGTGGAAGATGGGTCGAAAGGATGAAGAAATGGATGGGCTTCGAGATAGGGGTGGAGGCGAGTCGAAACAAGGTTGATACGTACGAGACAGTGTCTGGAGCTCTAGAGCTCCGACGAACACTAAACTATGGATTTAGGCTAAACTACGAACTAATTGCATGAAATAAAAACTACACTAAGATGTTGGAATGAAAATCTACCTAGAAATGCATGAAAAGCAACTCGACAAGGGTTACCTGGAGCTAAGAACCCTCATCTGAGATGGGGTCTAGCAATGGTTGGATCAAGCTCTACTCCACTTTATCCTCACCGACAGGCTGGGGATCCTTGCTGTCACCAAGGATCGAACTCCAGGAGGCTCCCTTTGGGGTTACAGTAGAGGTAGAGTGATCAAAAGGGTAAAAGAAGTCGGAGGTGCTTACTTATGGACATGACGAGCGACGACTTTGGGAAGAGGATGACATGCAAGATGATGAAGGCTTGGTTAAGCCTAAGGGGCTAGTGAGACGGAGGGTTATCTGCTGAAGAGTGTTGATGAAGAAATCGAGGCGTCTCGAGTGAAGGATTAGGCGTAAAAATTTGGAGAAAATCATGGGATAGGTAGAGTCACGGGTCTGACAGGGGGGCGGTTGAAGATCGAACAGTTAACGTACAAGTCAATGAAGGGAGCACTGCTATTGGTCCACCTCAGACTGCTAGACGATAAAATATGCCGGAAAAGAGAAGAAAATAAGAAATAAAATAGAAAATAATTTTATAAAATAGTTTCCAAACGGTTTTAAAAGATTTTCCAAGATATTTTACAACTACTTTTGCAAAGCATTTTATAAATCAATTTATTAAACATATTTACAAAGAATTTTTGTGTACTTTAATTTTGTACCCTTACCATTATTTTTAAGAGTCATATTATTAAGGGTTAAATGAGGCTACACCCTGGGTGTAGCCAATTGGCTACTCCCACTCCTATTTTCCCCTTATTTTTTATTTTTTTGGAAAAAGAAAATATGTATATTCATCACTATATCCCCCTACCATGCCATTCCGATTCGTCAGAAACAGAGACTCCTATGCCTATTCTGAGTCCGTTAAAATTTGACAGTCTTGATGGAGGGGATAGAAGCAAAGTTTTAAAAAACGTGAGGCGTATCGAGGCGTTTTCCTAGTATTGCCTCGAGGCGTAAGAGAGTAAGATGAGATACGTGTCATTCAATTGAGAAGGATAAGAGAGTAAGCAGTGAATCTGTGATCACTTTTTACTTTACCATAATGATTGGGGTATAAAATACTTGAATATTGCATGTTATGATCATCTTTCTTCATGCATGCTTTGATGTGAATTAATTTAGTCCCGATTGAATAGAAGAAAATATGACACATTACAAAATATACTTTTCAAAATTTTAGGTCAAAGTAGGGGACTGGCATCTAAACATTTTAATAAAGAAAGCATTTTATGCTTGATTCATACTAAAGAGTAGAGGCATTAGATTTAAGGACTCAAGACTCAATTTTTTGTTCATGTTGATTTATGAAAAACATGCATAACAAAGTAAAAATAAGCTTAATATGTTAATAAATTAAAAAAAATACATTTTAGTGAATCATTAGCTTAAAGACTTGAAAATACTTATCTACGAAAGATGAAAAGTTCACAATCAAAAATAAAAGGAAAAATTATTGCAGAAAAAATTAAAAAAAACATCCCATATATGAGGCAGCGCCTCGAGGTACACCTCAAGACGTACGCCTCAAGGCGCGCCTCATAAGCCTCGAGGCGTACGCCTCACTGTGGTTGAATGAGGCTATAGCCTCAAGGTGTTTTTGCTTGAAAAACGCCTCGAGGCGTACGCCTCAACGCCTCGAGGCGCGTTTTTAAAAACAATGGATAGAAGTCTCGAATTAAGTCGAAATTTTAATGACACTATGATGACATATTGTGATCTAAATTCCAATAGCTTTCATTTCAGAAAAATAAAAAAATACAGGAGAAAAGGGGTGATAGCATGTAAGTTAGCTACACCCAGGGAACATACTCCTTTTCCCTATTATTTTATATATGAAAGTATGAGTTATGGCTAAAGTATATACACCGTATATACGACTCCCCTTGTAACATCCGGATCCTAACAAACCCGAACCCGACTCGATTAGGGTCCGATTAACCTAATAAAGTTATCTGATAACTTTAGATAACCTAAATCGACCAATTAATCGTGAATCAAAAGTCGTTCGGGCGAAATCAACCAAAAATTGGTCGCTTCGTATTGCGCGACGCGAAAAAGCCGTGACGCAAATTCGGAAACCGCGAAATGAGCGAGACCATCATGAGATCCGATTCGACGATACAAGACCAACAGAATTGATCGTTCGTCAATCGGAGGTCGTTTGATATTTTTTAAATCACAAAATTTAATTTTAAACAAAAACCGTATCCGAAAATTTTGGGTATTCAAAACTCGACCGGAAGTATATCAATATTATACTCATTTTGATCGTCATTCGGAAACGATCAAAACGAGATATTTCGCGTCCAAAACAGAAGCTCGAGGTGCGCGTACGGTCTGTTTTAAATATGTTTAAAAAAAAGGTTTATATCCAAATAAACAGTCGGCTACTGTTTGTATATATATAAAAATAAAAACCTAAATAACCAATTGACTATTGTCTGTAACACATCAGCCATGTGGCTTCTAAATGCCACCCTCACTTGTTCTTTTTATGACTACCACTTGTCCAATAATTAAGGAAGACCCTTGCTATAAAAACGACTTCCCCTCTCCCTAATTCTCTACAGTATTCCCCTCCAAGAAACCCAACGGCCCCTTCTTTTGATTCTCAAAATTTCCCCAAGATGTTCCAGCTTTAGCTCCAGCCATAGAACCCTCCCAAACCCTTCTTCTTCCAAGCTTCAGCTCCTGCCCTTCCTCCTGGAGCTCACTGTTGCTGCAGCTAGAGGTTGAAATTTTCAAGCAAACTGCTGTTGATCTTTTTGGTGTTGCAGTTGGCCTCATCAAGCCCCAGTTCCTGCTCCAGGAACAACAAGTTGGGTGCTGCTCTCTGCAGCATTAGAGCTGTTGTCCTCTCACTGCTACAGCTCCATTTCGGCCTAAGATGCAGCCCCTTTCCCTCTGATATTGCATGCATTCGATCTTCAATTCCTGGAGATCAAAGGTACCTCCCGATACCCCCATTTTTGCTGTCATACATGCAGTCTACATATTTTTTATTCCACGTTTACCACGGTTTTCGCATGAGATTTCTCTTCTGTATGTTGTCTAGAATCATGGGCTTTGGTGGAGAATCTATGGGTATCTCAAGGTTGTGTGGCCATTCGATACATGCAAACATGCTTGGGGAATGCATAATTTCTTACAAGTTGGATAACTCGCATGAATGGTGATAGTTGTGTTGTCATTATATTCTAATGAGTTTAAATTAATTTCAAACATGGATAAAAGATCAGGGTGGTTGCCACAATTGGTTTTATGTAAGTATTGTCTAAAAAAATGAGAATAAAAGAAAAGAGGGGGGTCTGATTTATGAAGCCAACCTTTATTTCTCTTTTGAATGCATCAGTAGTTTATCGTTTACTCGACCCTCTTGGAAAACAAGGTGTTTAGTCAGTTTAAGGAGTTGACAGTATGTAAGCAACAGTTAATCATTAGAAATTGCTCAAGTATGGTTGATGATCAAGATATATGCTCGTAGTACTAAAACTTCACACTTGTCATAACGACATTGAGGTAGTTTCATTTACTAGTGTTCTGCAAAATGTCACTAGGATACTAAGCTTTACACTTTGTCCCGTTTGCACTTACTCCAATGGGAAATGTGGGTAGGGTAGTCGTTGATGGACCTTTCCTGGAAGCTCATCTGATATCGAAAGAGATGATAAAAAATTGATATCGTAGGAGATGATAAAAATTTTGTTTGTGCCATTAATCTTGGTGGTAGTGCTTTTCAAAATAGGTGAGTTGTAATTGAAAGATAGAACTCCCAATTAAAATGGACACCTTTGATAATTTAGTAGTGGGTTAGAAAAGTGAGCTCATAGACCTAGTCTAAATAGTATTATAACTATTACTAAAAAGGTCAACAAATAATAGTTCATGATCATTATGATTTGAAATCTTTAATCAAGTCATTCTCATGAATTCTATTCTATATACATATATATATGTACATATCATTAAGGTTAGGAGACATAAAAAAAGAAGGTTGGAAAGATTTGCCAAGAGTTAATATCGATAAGAAACTTCCACACTTAGGATTTTATTAATAAAGACAGAAAGTTGAATGTGAGATCATAATACTCTTCTATTTAAGCAGTCTATAAGTCAACTCCTAAGATCATTGACCAAGAATTCTAGCTTAGTAAAGCTGACTATAGAAAGAAAGAAGAAAGGAATAGTTAAGCAAATGAAAGAGTTAGTGAATTATGATGATGAATAATTGCGCCGGTCATGGTGACTTTTACACCTGACTGTGCGAGGGCGCGGTGACCCTCAACTGGACGGAGGAAAGGATGCCCAGTTTGGGCAACGGCAGCCAAGTGCACGGGTCTAGGATCCCAGTCCTTTACATGGTTTTTATGCGAGCTCGCAGTGTTTTTACGTCTCGTTGGGATCCCGACTTTAGACCATTCCACTGACCCGTTGTTTTAGGATACCCAGGCGGGGGATCCTCGGTTTTAATTTTTCCGTACGAGCTCGGATGCCCGTTACCGGTCGGGCTGTTTTCTAAAGCGACTTTTCCGGAGAGTCTCTCTCACCCGTCTCAGTGGCGTAGTTTGGGAGTAGACCTATCCCTCTATTGAACCGCACTTTCAATTAGAGGGCGAGACTGAAGAGCCATTTGTAGGCTACTTCACCGCTTGAGTTTTTACTTTTGCCAACAGACTTGGCGATTCTACATCCAGATCATCCATATATATATCTACATCATCCATAATTACATCTGAGACAGTTGCACTTGAGGTCTGAAGGGATTACAATTAAAGTTGAGAAATGGTAATGACTATAAGGATTACAATTAAAGTTGAGAAAATGGTAATGACTATAATCTGATTCGAAATCCCTATAAGTTAGTGGACGTGTTGGGAACTTAGTTAGGATGCATTACACAACACCGCATGCCTACGGAGGCCCCCCAACCCTAAGGTACTTTTAATACCTTAGAGTCATAGTGTGAGGTTACACACAGACCAAGACCACAGACTATCCACTAACTTAAAGGAGTAAATAGAATTAAGGATCAAATCAATCATCACCATACCAGTCCATTATCAAAAACCATGTCATAATCTCAATGACAAGAATTAGCATTTACATGTGCCATCAATTTTTATATATAAGATCCACAACACGATCTCCAAGACCCAGAATCATGATCTTTAAAACGTAGGAAATCATTATATGTTAGGCTTTGTCACCTAAACTTTATATAAATTTATATGCGAAGAATGGGAAAAAGGGGTGAACAGGTGAACTACATACCAAACAGTTGAAAACCATTCTCTACGCAAGTAGTGGTAGATTTTTCACCATATATAACTTTCTACTTTCTTGCTTTTGAAAATAATAAAATGCCTATTATTTTTATAAGTTTTTTTTGAGTAAAAAGAACCTAATGCGTTTGCCGGATTATTTTTATAAGTTTTTGGGAGGTACCAGCAACCGCTGACGCCTCTTCTTTCCTAAACATGTTTTGGCAGGCAAACAGCCTGCTGTTCAGTAGCTGTTCATGATTCCAGGCGATAGGGTTACACCAGACGGCATGCTGTTTTATTTCAGTTTTTGGTTCGGTTGATAATGTAATATGCTTCTTTTCTCTTCAGTCAGATTTTGGGAATATTGTATGTACTGTCAGTCAATGTACATGTTGTAAAATAAATGGAAGTTAATGAAAAGAAAATTTGATGGTATTTGTCTCTATTAGCTTTATGATTATGGATGTGAATGTCATGTGGAAATATAGCCGCGCGAAAAATTTTCTCTGTTTTTCTGTAACTTGTGCAATCTTGTGTGAATGAAATGCCGCGAAAGTAGCGTAAACGGGCACCCGGATCCTCGGGGGTTCACACCCCTATACTTAGCATGAACTATGTCCTTATAGTGATCAAAGAGCATAAAGGCATAACTCGTGTTGAGTATAAAAGAGTCTATACTACAACTCAGCTAAAAGAATATGAAGTCGATCGTCCCCCTTATACTTAAGATCAACTAATCGTAAGTAGACTCTGCACAAAGCGGGGAGGATCGGGGGTTAGAATGCACAAATCAACAGCTCGGCTTGTCTCCCCCTATACTAGGGTAAAAGAAATATAACAGAATATTGATAGATGAGGAGACAAGTGAGGGGATAGAGAATGAATTACGAAATAAAACGAAAAGAATGAATACATTCCCCCTATACTTAGGGTAAGAGATCCCTAAGTATATGCTACAACATGAGTAATGAAACTGCATATATATTTATTTATTTATTTATTTCTATCTATGTATCATTTCTCAATTTAATTATTTTTCACGTCTATCTTATGTAATTTACCCATAAGTCTCTCCTCTATATAAGTGAGCTTAGGGTTGCATTTAATAAACAACTCTCTCGACAGTCCTAGGCCAGAGCTCTTGAAACCCTAACCCTAGTCCCCAACCCAAACATCGTCGTCAGCGCCGCCCATCTCCTTTGGCAGCAAGCTCCATCTCTGCCGTAACACCCTCTTGCGGCGAAACCTCCATCGTCGATGATACCTCTCCAGTGCCACTGCTCCTCATCTTGACGGCCTCTTTCGTGATTGCGATGACCTCCCCTGTCGGGATGCTCCTCCTCCTCTCGGCGGTAGGTCTCTACAGGAGGCCTCCTACGCCATGCCGCTCTCTTCACGCGTAGATGCATGTTCCTTTGGAAGATGGATTTCATTGCATAGGTCTACACATGCAATCAAATCCCTACATGTACGTGTAGACAAAGTTTCAATGGTCTACAAAACCCTAGTTTTCTACATTTGGCATTATGTCAGAGAGTAAAGTAGATATTCCCAAATCCCACAACTAGCGCTTTCAAAGATCCAGCGCCAAGATGGATGGGACGAACTATGAACTCTGAGTCTGGGCTATGCAATTCATAAGCATAATGAAGTCAATGGGTAAAAATCATATTCTTACCGAGAAAGAGCCGGTAGAGAAGACATGGTTGAATGCCTCATGGGAGGCTGATGATGCGTATGCTCAAGTATGTCGTCTGATACCTTGATATCAGACATTGCTAGTGATGTACCTTGGTATCAGGCATCTAAAGCTGGTCCTGTTATTAAATCGTTTCTTATTGAGATTAAGAATATTTTTTCCGCTAATGTGAAATTTATTAACATTGACAATGCCTTGGAGTTTTCTACTTTACAGTTGTCTGACTTTCTCAAATCTCTTGGTATTGTTCATCAGACTTCTTGTGCTTACAATTCGCAGCAGAATGGTATTACTGAACGCAAACATTGTTATCTTTTGGATGTCACAAGGACTCTTTTGATTCAGAGTCGAGCTCCTCATTCGTTCTGGGGTGATGCGGTTCTCTCTACATGTTACTTGGTGAAACGCATACCTTCTACTATCGTTGGAGAAAAGGTTCCTTTCTTGATTATGTTTCTCAAGAAGGACCTATTCTCCCTTACTCCCAAGGTCTTTGGGTTTGTGACTTTTGTCCACAATTTTACCCCTGGTCCTAACAAGCTCTCTCCGAGAGCTGTCAAGTTTGTTCGTTGGTTATTCTGGTACCCAAAAAGGGTATAGATGTTTTGATCATGTAGGGAGAAAATATTATGTGAGTGTTGATGTCATAATTTATGAGTCTATTATGTATTTTTCTCCTGCAGGTGACATGTTGTCTAATGCTGACTATGGCAAGGATGTCTTTGTTCCACCACCTTCGTTATCTCTACCAACAACACCCCATGTTTAGTCTCAGTCACCTCCACCGTCGTCTACCTTGTCTTAGTTCCTCGTTCCTACCACGGTTTTACATTCGTAGGTACTCTACTTGCCATTCTGCTCATGTGTCTTCCTCGTCATCCAGCACACCTCATTTATGTAATGAACACATTGTTTCTACTAGTGGCACTGGTGATATGCTTGTTCCAAAGGATACCAATATATAAGAGGAATTAATACCAGAGAATAGAGAGGCCGATGACCTAGATGTACCTATTGCATTGAGGAAGCTGTGTCGTATTTGTGCCATGTATCCTCTAGTTGCGCATGTTTCCTTGAACCATCTTTCAGAGGAGTACAAGAGGTTTGTTATGGGATTCTCAGTTGTTACTATCCCGTGAACATATCAGGAGGCCATACAGGATAGTAGTTGGCGACTTGCCATAGAGGAGGAAACCGCTTTGCAGTCTTGTGGTACTTCGAGTGTTGTTTCTTCTCCTATAGGTGCCTTTATTGTGGGGAGTAAGTGGATCTTTACGGTGAAGCAGCGAGCATATGTCAGTGTGGATCGCTACAAGGCAAGTCTCGTAGCATGTGGGTTCACCCAAACATATGGGGTGGACTATCAGGATACCTTCTCACCAGTGGCCAGACATTCGACATTACGCACTTCTATCAGTTGTTTCACGGGACTAGCCTCTTTACCAACTTGATGTGAAGAATGTGTTTCTATATAGAGATCTACAGGATGAGGTATATATGCAGCAACCACCAGGGTTTGCTGCCAAGAGCGAGTCTCAGAAGGTGTGTAGGATCCACAAAGCGATTTACGACCTCAAGCAGAGTCCGAGAGCTTGGTATCAGAAGCTTTCAAAGTTGATAGAGCACCAGGGGTTTGCACGGCCCATTGCTGATCACTCGCTTTTTGTTCAGAGGACACAGAGAGGTATTGTTGCTATTCTTGTCTATGTTGATGATATTATTGTCACGGGTGATGATGAGCAGGGCATTCAGGCTGCCAAGGAGTTCCTAGGTCGGCAGTTTGTGACCAAGAGCCTTGGCAATCTTTGATAATTCCTTGGTTTAGGTTCGCCATGAACCAATGTGGTCTTGTGATGATTCAGAGGAAGCTTGTGATTGTATCTTCTACTAGAGACGGGTATAATAGGGTGCAAGCCTGCCATTACTCCTATGTATCCAAGCATGAGATTATATGATGATAACACTGAGGAGGTAGACAAGAGGAGATAGATGGAGCTCGTTGGGAAGCTTCCCTATGCTACTATCACCGGACCAAACATATGTTGCAAGCAAGGTGAGTCAGTTTATGGAGCAGCCCAGAAAGGTTCATATGGATGTGGTCTATATGATTCTGGGATATTTGAAGACTTCACCAGGTATTGATCTTCTATTCAGCAGAGGTACATCTCTTGAGGTGACAACTTGTGCAGATGCAGATTATGCAGGATCTCCTATAGACAGGAAGTCTACTTCTGGCTTTGCTATTTTTGTTCGGAGTTCCCTCGTGTCATGGAAAAGCAAGAAGCAAACAATGGTTGCTAGATCCAGTGCAAAGTCTGAGTACAAAGCCATGTCTCAGGGGAACATAGAGATGATGTGGGTTAGATCCGTCTTGACCGACCTTGTTGTGGAGGTACCTCTTCACATGCAGCTTTTATGTGACAATCAAGTTGCTCTGTTTATTGCCAATAATCATGCATTCTATGAACGGACCAAGCATATAAAGGTGGATCGCCGCTATATTAGAGACACAATCCAGAAGGGTCTCATATCCACCTCCCATTATCTACTGGAGATCAGACTATTGACATATTCACCGAAACCCTTGCTAGAGGTCCATTTCAGAGATGATGTTCCAAGCTGAGCATGATAGACATATATGCTTCAGCTTGAGGGGGAGTGTTGAGATATTTGTATCTCTTTATATTCATTTTTTTATTTTTATTTTTATTTTCTCCATGTACCTCCTATGTATTTTTTTTTGAGGCTCACCTCGTATGTAATTAACATAGGGCTTTTCTCCTATATAAGAGAGCCCTATGGTCTCTTCATTGATATGCAATTCTATTTTCTCCCCAACAAATTGGACTATATTATCAAATCTAATCTAATCATTCATATTTCGATAATATAAACATATTTCATAAGTATTTGGTTCTCGTAATTTTGTCTTGATTTTTTTATATATAATTCAAATTTTCATAACATTTTTTTGAAGCCAAAAAGGGGGAACGTGGTATGGTGTCCATCCCATTGTATTAAAAGTCAGAGATGTTACCGAAAACTTACAGTAACCATGACTCTAACAGATATCTAGTGGAAAATTACATTTTCACAATAAAACCATTCATTGGAAAACAGAGATGCATTTCAGCCCACCTAGACAGACCACAAAAGAGCCAGCAGGCGGAGGATGTCAGAATGAGCTCTGTTTCTACCAAAATATAATGATTCCCAAAAACGTTCAAGGTCCACTATATTCACCCAACTCAGGTTGCTATCACCCCAAATAGCTGCAGTCTTCTGACATCAAATTTTCATAACATAATGGGATAAATTATATTTCAACCTCAACCCTTGTCTTCAAAACGTAGTAAGATAAAAGAATAACATATTGATCCAAGTCTTGTCATCTACTTAAGTTTGGCCTCCCCAAGGAAAAATTTCTAGCTTTTTCCCAGATGGAAATTGTTATCTTTTAACCAATAAACATAATACTATGCTGAAGTCCTACCATCAAAGCAGTCACCATGACCCAAGATCCGCATAACTACATGATTCTATGTATAAGAATAATAACAAAGATTGGTTCAAAAGATGATAATAAAAAGAATGTATGACAATGACAAGTGTTGACATAAATCACTTGAACAAGTAATCTACCCACATGGTTTTAATATATATATTTTTATTTTCATTATTTTTTATTATTCTAGAATTAGCATACAGTACAAAAATTTTTTCTTACCAAATAATCTTTCATAAAAATTATATATATATATGTATATATATATAGGATTTTTATCCAATGAGCTCCGTACCCATTAGAGATGAGATGAGCCCGCTTCATCTTCAGCAGCTTCAATAATAAAATACAAGCTTCAGTATATAATAATATCCGAGCTTCATTAATATATATCGAAGCTTCAGTATGTAATACCATATCTCTAGTAACTTACATAAAGTTACATGTAAGTGTGTTACTGATTAAATTACTTCATTTACTTACAATTGATCCAAGTTACAGATGACGAAAGTCACTGATGCGTATAGTATTACCGATATAAAAGTGTTATTGATGGCAATACATAAGTTACTGATGTGTTCAATACTACTGATATAAAGTGTTACTGATGGCAATACGAAAGTTGTTGATGTGTCCAGTTACTGATGGCAATACGAAAGTTACTAAAGTTACTGATCATCGGATTAAGATCAAACGACTTAGATTAGTGGCTCATCTCATCTCTAATGAGCATGGGACCCATTGGTAAGGCATCTATATATATAATTTTTATGAAAAGTATAGTGAAACAAATATCGATTGCAAATCGTTTGTTTTCTATGTAAAACGTATGGGTCGAAATATGGCTTTCAAATTAAGTTCCGAATTAGTAGATGCTAATATATTAGTAGTATTAGAATTACTAGATATAATAATTATTACTAAGAATTAATTATTAGATCTTGCATTTTAATGAACCTCGTTTTGAGAAATTCATGAAATAATGAATCAGAATGTGTATTATTGATATGGGGGATACTAAATTGAGAAGACCCATCCACCTGAGATGAACAGAAATGCCTATCTATTATCTTTAATTATTCGGAAAATGCATTAATATAAATACTGAAGCAAGAAAAGGCAATACAAAAGTGTGTAAACTATAAAAATGGGTTAAAGTGGATTGACCTACACTAGCACTTCTACATAATAATTCAACTAAAGACGATCATATTACAAGAATAGCTCCAGATACACATGTAACAATTTTTACGGCACAATAACCAATGCGGTCTGAAGGTAAGGAATAATCGGTTGCACCAAAAGATGCTTTGGTCGATTGATCTTCCAATATGCTAGTTTCAACAACTCTCATTCTTTACATTTTTTCCTAGTTGCTTGGTCTAAAGTAGGTATCTAGTTCACTGGTTTAGGTATTAACACTAGGGCTTTCAACCTAAATGGTTTCAGTTTTAACCAATCCATAGTTGACAGTCAAGGTCGTGCTATTAACACTTGGGTCGATATCATCAACCGTGCTAACCTTGGTATGGAATTCATGCATGAATGTAACCAGTGTCGAATAGATCCATAGATAGGAATATTTGTCTGTCTGTAATGGAAATAACATTATTAGGAATATAAGACGAAACGTCTCCAGAGTGAGTTTCAACTATTGGTAAAGCGGTCATACTTCCTTCACCTAACTTATTCTAAAAGATGTGAATGCAAATTAAAAACACCTCTCGAATAAGCTTCATGTCCAGGGGGTCTTCTTAATAGAAGAGACATTTGATGATAAGCTTGTGTCTTTTGGAGAGATCGTCATAAATTATTAAAGTATGCCGTTCACTATACATTAAGTATTTAGCAGTCGCCCCTGTATAAGGAGCGAGATATAGTAATGTAGTAAGCAAATCCGTCGTTTCGGCTACCATGACAGTGAAAGATCTTTTGTCTCATATTAGCCTGCTCCAATCCCCTTACGAAACTTTCGTTATTGGGGTAGCCATACATTTCCCATGTTTCTAGCAATTTACATGGCCATCAAATGATACAAGTCTTGGATAAGAATTTACAATGCGATAGAACGCCCTTATTGACAATCCTTTACTCTGACAACATCTAGGGTTCATCGAACAATGTGATTTCATTTGCTTCTCTTCCATGGAAGTTTCATTTTCCCAGAATGTATCCTAATTTTTGCTCCAATTCTTATTTTGATGATCGATTCAAAAAGATATGCCTTATTTCTATTTCATCTCTTCAACAAGTTTAGTAATGAGCATAACGGTCCTATTGTTCCGATGGAGAGAACTTATCATTAGCTTTTCGGGAAATTTCCAAACGAACAATGGGCGTGGAAGGGCTATTATAATTTACATCCATCGTATTGCAATTTGGAGGCTGGGTCTCTCCTTTGTAGAGTGCTTTCTGAGCATGAGCCTATATAATAAAATTGGCAAATTTTACTGCCTGCTCTCTTTCTCTACTTCTCCCCTCTCCTTTGGCAAGAGGGTTAGTAGGGTTAATATGCAGAGGATTGAAGTCCATATCTGATCTCGGCAACATAGCAACAAAATGAGGCGCATACTGATTGTAGCAGTAGACTTTTGCTTCTTGATCATCCCAGAAGCAGATACTGGGCCATTTATTGTTATTTAAAAAAACAAATTCACTTCTATTACTGGTTTCGTTTGGTTAGGCGGTAATCTATAAGTCAATTAAATATCTCTAAATTAGGAATTGTTTAGATTATTTAGAAGTCACTGATTTTCTATTTTAAGAGTCAATGAGGTTAAAATATGCTTTAATATTTTAATTCCTTTATTTATGTCCCTCCTCTCTTCATTAAGATATTAAGACACGTTCGTAAAGGACATGTGCACATATAGAACATTAAAGCAACTCACATATCTCTCTTTATTTGTCCACTCTCCTCCCCATGCATCTCCGCCCTTCCCTCTCAAACCCTGTGCAATAAGTATGTTCCGACCTTACCTCTGCTCTCCCTCAATTTCCCAACTTCCCTTCTTCAATCTGCGTCACTGTTTTTTTCGTAACAATTAATTTCGAAGGTTCTTTGAATTAGAATCAAAGCCATCTTTGTTATCTCTGATTTGAAAGAATCACTATAATACAAGCTTCTGTTTTTTTTCTCAAAGGAACTGGCAACTACTTGTGCAGAGGATATCAGAAAAAAAGTCCACCTGTGCTGCTATTAGGCGTGCAACTGTTTTTTTGCTGGATTCTTGAAGTTCACCAGCAATCAGGAGCTCGTCTAGTATGTAATAGGCCTACAAATATTATTTAAAAGAGTTTTAAGAAAGAAAAAACGTAGGTGTGAGAAACTAATGAAAATGAGAGTTATTAACTACCTTGTGAAAATTGAAAATCAGATCCAATTCACAAACCTAAGAAAGAATTAAACAAGAAAATTAAAGCTAATCCTGATTGAAAATTTGAAGAGGTTTCACTCTCAAAGAGAAATGATTGACGGTTTTACACTGCCAAAATATCGGTCTAGAATCTCAACAAAATGATGTATAATTTCTAAGACCTCCAGCTCATTGTCATCTTCATCAATGCACATGCAGAAATAAAGGCTAGCATATCTGCAAAGTACAAATCAAAATACAACTTGAGGTGAGAGCGTCATCTAAAGAGTTGAAAACGAACACCCATTTAGACATTGTTATTTACCTTTTATAGACCACCTTTAGTCCTCTCCATTCGACGAAATTGCATAATTTAGGTGCTCGTGTAAGAATCACTCCACTGAGTTCTCGGATGACCTTGAAACAGAGTACCGATATTTCAGAAAGAATTAAAAGCATGCTATAGTGCACCAAGTAGCCTAAGGAAAATCTGCAATTGATGATAAGTTATTTCAATATGTAGATGAACAATCCAAGCACACATTCAATCAAACAAGCAATCCACGCAGAATATATGATATACATGGAAAAGGACTACTGTCTTGATGTAGTGGAGAAAAAACTATAGGCAAGGAGAGATCTCACTGTGATGAAGACTGGTGTACATGATACAGAAGCCCTAGGATCTAGTGCTCTCTCGGAACAAGACTCTTAAGGAATCCATGCCTTACCCTAGAATATGTGTATATATGGTATACAATAAAAGGATCCTAATCGGACCATAAAAATCCATACAGTAGGGTTCCACCCCGACATTGGTTGACCAAGATCTGGAATATATTCGAATTATAAATGGTTGAATCTTCAAGGCATATCTCAACTAATCTCCACCTTAACTTGAACTCCACATTGAACTAGCAAAAAAAATTCTCTTTACCGAACAAAGCACTTATGTCCTAAACAGCACTTATGCCCTAACAAAGCACCTATGCCCTAACAAAGCACTTATGCCCTAAAAAAATTCTCTTTACTGAGGTTATGAATTTGATTAATGAAACATGGTTAGTCATCATATATGTTGGATTGTCTGTTGTGGCGATCTTCTTCATCTAAATGTTGCCATCTATAAGTACTCTGATGAAGTGGTAGTGAATATCAATATGATATGTTTTTATATGGTGCATTTGGTCCTTATGGATGGCACTCTGGTTATCACAGTGGATGACAACTCTTTTTTACTGGGATTAAGCCCGACAATTCTATCAACCAAATTGCTTCCTTGATCCCTTCAATTGTCATCGTATATTCTACTTCCATTGTAGACAATGCTGCAATATGGCACAAAGTTGCTTTCCATGAAACTACATATGTCATAAATCTTCTCTTGTCACGGTCACCTATATAGTAGCATCAACAAAGTAAATTAATCCATCTTACTCCTCTCAAACTCAAGAAAGAATCTTGTGGTACCTTTCAGGTATCTCAGAATCAACTTCAAAGCAAGTGAATGACCTTTTCTTCGATTTGGCAGGCTACTCACAACACTGACTACCTCGACGATGTTTAAGCAAGTGCATATCATGGCATAAATGGCACATTCATCAACACTAGTGTAAGGAATTCGTGACATGTACTCGTGTTCATCCTTCGTTTGTGGAGACAGCTCTACAGACCGCTTGAAATGAGAGCCAAGTGGAACCTTCTCAAGTTTGACATCTATCATGCCAAAATGCTTCAAGACATTCTGCATGTAGTTCTTCTGGCTCAATCATAGCTTCACAACCTTGTGATCTCTATGTATCTCCATGCCAAGCATCTTCTTGGTTACATCAAGATCTTTCATCTCTAATTCTTCACCAAGGCCTTCAAAGTGTTCACCTTAGATTTGTTTCTGGATGCTATAAAAATATCAACATAAAAGCATCATAAAACTGAAGGAGCCTTCAACGAGATGTCTAAAGTATATACAAACATCTAAAATCATGCACAACCATGAATGAGTTGAAACATTTGTACCACTACCTCAAGGGATTGCTTCAACTCATAAAGACATTTCTTCAAGTTTCAACAATCACACTTGATCTTCCTTTTCTGTACTTCAAAGCCTTTGGATGACGTATGTATATTTGCTCTTCAAGTTCTCCATGTAAGAAGGTTGTCTTCACATCGAGCTGATCCAACTCCAAGTTTTTACAGCAACAGTTGCCAACAGGATCCGTATGGAGGTATGCTTTACCACATGTGAAAATATCATTGTAGTCAATATCCTCTAAGCTAAAGCATTTGACAACTAGTCTTGCATTGTATCTCGCATCGATAGCTCTAGAGATCTCGTCCTTTTGTAAATCCATTTGCAGACAATCATCTTTTGTCCATGTTGTACAGGAACAAGATCTCATCTGATTTTTATGAAAAAAAATCTCTCCCTATTCATAGTTGCAAACCAATCTGCATAGTATTGTGATGAAACAGCTTAAGAAAAACTGCTCGCCTCTTCTACACCACATGTTTTTTCTGCAACAGATAGTGCATTTGTTAATGCTAAATCTGGATGTCTGGAAGGTGGCTTGATCAGAATATATATGCATCTGTTTGCAATGCACTCATTGTCATCACCTATTCTACTTCCCTCCTCTTCTTTTGGTTCTGATAAATAGCCATGATGTGGCTGGAGTGAGTTAGCAGTTCACCTGCTTGTCGGTATTTGCATCTACATATGCCCCATCATTTTTTGCATGTCTATCAAAAGTCCGATTAGGCACAACTTCACCCCATTTATGACCTATCATATGATCCATTATATAAAAAAATGAACAATTTTCTCGAGAGATAAAATAACATACTCATTAAATATGGCATTCTTCTCAATCATTATTTTTTGGTGCTTTTGAATCAAGATATCACAATCTATGTTCATTAACCCCTGATGTATACCCAAGAATACGCATTTTATAGATCTATGTTCCAGCTTCCTTGATGAACATTTGCATACGCAGGACAATCAAAAATCTTCAAATTAGAATAATTAGGGACGGCCCAAGAAGTGTTGGAAAGAGAGATCATACGAAGGGATCTTTGTTTTGTGGATATAAGCCCGGGATTGACCCAAGATAGATCTGAATGGAGGCGAAGAATCCATGTAGCCGACCCTACTTAATTGTGGGAAAAGGCTTTGTTGTTGTTGTTGTTGTAGAATAATCACGGACGTCCAGACCATTAGGGGTGTTCATGGGGTTGAGACCCATCCCATTTGTATATTACCTGACCCGATCTGTGATGTTGGGTCAACGAAGCGACCTGCTCCAATCAAAATGACTATCCAATGGATCGGATACCCATTATGTGAAATGGATAATGGTTTATCCATGGGTATCCATGGAAATAAAGCAATGTAATTCAATCAAACATAGTATAAATAAAAAAATTATATAAAATAATAGTACTTAGGATTCCATATAAGCCACCAAATCTCATACTTTTTTAAAAATTTTCTATTTGAAACTGAACGATATTCTAATATCATTTTTATAATATTGAAAAGAAGCGTTGCACATTACTCTCATTTGTCATTCTTGCACTCTTCAGGGGATTTGAGAAAGGTTTCAAAAATCGGTGGTCAGTACTCGGTCAAGGATTTTTTGGCTTTATTGCTTTTACACTAGGATATGGTTTGGATCATTGGAACAATGGCATCGCAGACAGGTGACCGAAATTCGACATAAAGGCTGACATTTGGGCCTTTAGAGTTGCCGATATAAGGGTTGGTGACTGAAATGGCCGAGATTTCCACGAAATTTCAAACGAATTGCAACGAATTTTGGTTTCAGTCGGTCGTTGATATCAAGTGACTGAAATTCGACCAAAAAGACCGACATTTGGCCCTTCAGGACTGCCAATAAAAGGGTTGGTGACTGAAATAGCTTAGATTTCCATGAAATTTCGACAAATTTCAGCTGAATTTTTGTTCTGGTCCGTCACTGATATGGTATCTGAAATCACTATTTAATGCTTTGTAAATAGAAAGCTACAGCTCTATGTGGTACCACAAATGCATGGAAGTGATTTATGAGAGAACCGAAGATAAGGTTCCGAGCACTTATGGGATGGTGTCGGGTCGACCCATGGATATTTCACTCACTCCAGATCATCAGTATTTTAGGGTCGGCACAAAACGGGTATCCGAACCGGACTCGCCTCTTGGGTATCCATTAACTCAGGGTCAAACCCATGTGGGTTGGATCGGATATCCATGCGACCCAATTACCATGAACACCCCTACAGACCATACCCCATCTAGTGTCTGGTTGTCTTGAACCGATGAAGACATCGATTCACAAAGAAGGTCATTGTTGCAACTACTTCAGCCGACGAATCCTTCGTCAATCTTGCATTCAGCATCATACATATAACTTTCTCTAACTGGATCTGTTCATACGCTCTGCAACTCCATTCTTTTGTTGAGTATGTCTAACCATTTGATGGCTAACAAGTCTTCATACCTCATCTTTGGATTTACGGGCAAAAATCCATAACTTTCTGGAACAATCATCAATTAAGGTCGGTATTTACCGTGCACCACCTTTAGAGGGAACTTGAGACAACTCCAATAGATCAAAGTGAATATAATCGAGAGTGTCCTTTAGTCTATGTTCAGCAGCACTAGAACTCTCTGGTGTCTGTTTGCCACGAGCAAAATGCTCTCAGAAGTCTAACTTGCCCATGACCTCACTGTCAAGCAATCCTCTTCTGATGAGGGTATTATACATGTCTTGCTCAGTTGTCCCAACCTGAGATGCCATACGGTGTACGATTTGTCCGAGAAATGGTGGAAACGGCTGCATCACCTGTAACAGTATCTTCCTGTGATGCATATAGATTCCTTGATCTCTTAGCAAACATCACAAAATGTTTGTCTTTGGAACTGCCAACATACCGCCTTTTGTAGCATACTCCCACCTTTTTCTGAGGTACCAAGGGATATTAGGTTCTTAATCATATCTAGAACATGACGAACATCTGTCAAGGTGACAGTTGTCCTATTGTGAATCTCCAGTTCAATATTCCCTGACCCTAAAGTTCTAGACTATAGATCATTATAGATAATGGCAACTTCTCCATCAACCAATCTATATGAGGAGAACCAATGGCAACTAGGAGTGACATGATAGGAGCAACCAAAATCAAAGAGCCAAGCATCCTTTGATCTGTTTGGTGTATCAGACATCAGAACATAGCTCACACATCGCATTCTATTTCCAGATAACTTGTTCCTGTTGCAAAACCTTCTTTGTCAGATTACTTCTGCTCTTTCTCCTCATTTTGGTGTTTCCATCACTCATCCTTCCTATGCACTCCTTTTGCAATATCAATAAAACATCTTATGTCTCTTTTTCTTTTCATCTTCTAACTTTTCAAACTCCTTTCATTTTGTGTATCCACACATCACATGAGGCACGCCACCCTTCTTATCGTTTGATGAATAGCGCGTTAGTTCACGGTCCATTTACTCTTTCAAGAGAAGGAATGATTTAACATCATCAAATTCGATTTCATCCTTCCAATCAAGATCTCTCTGCAATGCTTATAGAAGGACTATAAAAAACATACAGTAACGTATATAGTCTTTGTCTTCAATATTTTCTTCCATGTTTTCTATCTAAGAGATGATAGAGCTGAAGACATCTAGATGAGATTTAATTGGTGTACCTTCGCGGGGCAAAAAAGGTGTTGCTTGAGATGCAAACGATTGACGAGGGTCTTCATCGTGTATGAGCTCTCAAGCTTCAAATATATAATTGTTGCGGATGTCTCCTTCACGACTTTGCAGAACATCGTTCGACGAGCAAAGTTGTATGCTTGTCCTAACCTTTGCATCTAGTGATGAAAACGAGTATGAATATATTCGTATCTGATCCACTATTGTATATGTTTTATACATATTTTGACATTCGTATTCGTATTCATTTTAAAATAGATGCAGATATGGATATCACTTTGACATTCGTTAATATTCGCATTCGTATATATGTTTTCATAGATGTATAGTAATAGATTTATTTATTGTTGAGATAGTTGTGTTTATTTATCCTTATTCATATTTTTATTCCTTTGTCCCCTTTATGTAATTTTTCCATAGGGTTTTTCTCCTATATAAGAGAGCCCTAGGGTCGTAATGAACAATACAGTTTCATTTTCCCTTTCCACATGTTATCAGAGTAACGATCCTAGATCGGAGCATGTGCCCTAGCCGGCGTTCCCCACCAAAACCCTAAGGGGACTTGTTCCCCTCCTGATCAGCAATGGCAGCAGCAACCAAAGGCCACCACCGTCGCCGTCGCCAGTGCTGCCCAGTGTCACCACCGCCCCTGTAAATGGTCTTTCTTCCCTTTCTGAGTGGTAGTAATCTTCGTGCGCCCTAGAGGTCCTCCTCAACGTCCGTTGAGGTCTGAAAACCATTTCCAAAGAGCGATTTGGTCATCTATTCAGTCTGATTTTGGGGTTTCAGGTTGTTTGATCATCTAAAACAACCATAGTTGCCTAGAGAAGCCTCTAACAGATGGAAGAGGTTGTGGTATGAGTCTACAATAACAACCATCTTCATGTATGCATATGTAGACGCATTTGTCTTTGTCTACAGCCCTAGTCTTTGTAGTTGTCATCATCATGTTAGACACCAGGGTCGACTCCAAAGTCAACATCTCATCCTCGGATGCCTTCAAAGGTCCAGCACCCATTGTTAAGATGGATGGGACTAATTATGAATTATGGACTATGCAATTCATGAGACTAATGCAGTGCAACAGCAAGAAGCACATTCTGACGCAGGATGAACCAACTGACCAGATTGGGGTCAATGCCTCATGGGAGGCAGATGACGCATATGCGCGTGTCTGACTGTCTGAGACGGTGTCCATGGAGATAGTCAATGATATTCTGAATCAGCCCACAGTGAAGGCGATGTGGGACATCCTTGCCGCTACTTACTCACACGCAAAGAATGAGTCGAAGATACTGCAACTTCAGCATGATATCTTCACATCTAAGCAGAATGGACGTCATCTTCATACCCTTTACACTTCTCTCAGGGGTATGTTTCAGAAGCTTCATGATTTCATTCCATTGACTCTTTCGTCAAAATAACTCAAGGCTTACAGAGATTCGATGATGACTGGAGTCTTTCTAGCAGCTCTTGATCCCGAATATGATGCAGCTCGATCACATATCCTTACTGATGCCACTATACCCCCAATGGAGGAGACATATCGCAGATTGAGTAGGATCCCTATAGCATCTGATGGTGCTACTCAGCAATCACAGACCTCCTTGACTATGGTCGCATCTCGTGGTAGAGGGAGTTCTACACAGTACCGAGGGCGTGGTACCCATGGCAGGGGAGGGGGTAGTCGACCCCAACAACATTGGACTTACTGTCACATGCCATGTCATTATGAGAATACATGTTATTCCAAGCATGGCTTTCCTGCTTCAGCTCGTGCTGCAAAGCAGACTAAACAAGCTAGTGTTCCTCCTCGTGCATCTTATTAGAGTTTCGATGAGCGTGTGGCACAACTGAGAGAGATTATGTATGCACATGGGTCATCTAATTATTCGTCAGGGTCTTCAAATGTAGCTGCGTCAGCATCTGTCACCACATCAGGTACTGCATATACATTTACTAGCTGTTACAGAGCAGATTTGTCAGAATGGATTATGGATTCAGGAGCTTCACACTACCTCTATGGTGATAGAGGGCAGCTTAGTGCATACAAATCAATTCTGCCAGGCAGATCTGTAGTGATAGCAGATGGGACCCACTCTCCTATTATCGAACAAGGGGTGGTTCAGTTGACTTTGGCAATGAGTCTACAGAATGTTCTTCATGCTCCTGATTTTTCTGTAAATTAATTGTTTATCAGTTAAATCACCAAAGATTTACATTATCGTGCCATATTTGATCTGTCTTCTCTTTTGTTTCAGGACATTCTTATGGTCAGGGTGATTGGATCTGGCCGTGAGCAAGAAGGTCTCTATAGACTGGTTCAGTCCCCATATATTGGTGCTTCGACCATTCACATTGGATCAATCTCTTCTTATGTGTGGCACCTCTAATTTGGTCACCTTCCTCTACAGAAGTTATCGCGTCCTTCCTCAAATTTCTCCTCGCTCTACACTCCAGTGCGAGGCTTGTCAGCTTGGGAAGCTCCACCGGTCTACTTTTCAGAGTTGCCATGGTCGCAGTAGTCATAGTATTTTTGAGTTGATCCATCTTAATATTTGGGTCCAAGTTGTGTCCCGGACTATCAGGGACAGATTTTATCTTGTTGCAGTTGATGATTTTCCAGACTATCTTGGTTATTTCTACTTAAAAATAAGTATGATGACGATCTTGTTATTCAGTCCTTTATAAATGAGATAAAGAATGCTTTTTCTACTAATGTCAAGTATATTCATTCTAACAATGCCTTAGAATTCTATAGTTTACATCTTTTACATATTTTTAGAACTCTTTGTGTTGTTCATCAGACTTCATGTGCATATACATCCCAACAAAATGGGGTGGTTGAACAAAAATAGTGTCACCTTTTAGATGTCACTAGAACCCTCTTAATTCAGAGTTGTACTCCTCGTTCCTGTAATGGAGATGCGGTTCTAACTGTTTGCTACCTGGTGAATCGCATGCCCTTGTTTCTGGTGGGAGAGAAGATTTCGTTCTTGATTGTGTTTCCTGAGAAGGATCTTTTCTCTCTTACTCCTCGTGTATTTGGTTCAGTGGCCTTTGTTCATCGTACGTCTCTTGGCCATGACAAGCTCTCTCCTAGAGTTGTCAAGTGTGTCTTTGTGGGGTATTCCATGACTCAAAAGGGATACCTTTGATTTTGTTCGACGAAAATATTATGTTAGTGCGGATGTCACTTTCTTTGAGTCTACTGTGTTTTTTCTCTCCTACATGTGATAGGTTGTTTCCTTCGTAGTCTGGAGAAGAGGTATACATGTCTCTTTCTCCGATTTCGTCTACCATGCCCATGACTCCTACACCTCTCACTCCTTCGCCACCATCCTCACCAACACATCCTCCTCCACCACCTCCACCAGCAGCCTCTATCTTTTTGCCACAAGTCACGCGGAGACCTTGTGCTCATGAGCCTCCTCCATCATCCAGCACGCCCCAAGTATGTTCTGAGCACTTGGGTTCTACTTACGGCACTGGTGATTTGCATTTACAGCATGAGGGGCAGGTGGTTATAGATGTTCCTGTCTCAATCGCTGAGGCAACTGAGGACTTTGACGTACCCATTGCCTTATGGAAGCAGAGGCGTACATGTGCTACGTACCCTCTTGTTTCCCATGTTTCACTTGCATGTCTCTCATAGGAGTTCCAGATGTTTGTTGTTGGACTATCTATCATGGATATACCACAGACATATTAGGAGGCATTATAGATTAGTTGCGGTGTCTTGCTATGGAGGAAGAGATGGATGTGTTCCAGTCTCGTAGCACATGGAGTATTGTTCCTGCTCCACCTGGTGTATCTATTGTAGGAAGCAAGTAGATGTTTACAGTGAAACACCGTGCAGATGGTATTGTGGATAATTAAAGCAAGACTTGTTGCTCGTGGGTTCACCCATACATATGGAATGGACTATCAGGATACATTATCTCCTGCCGCTTAGCATTCTATACCGAGGATTCTTATTTCAATTGGTGTGATACGTGATTGGCCTCTCTTTCAGTTAGATATCAAGTATACCTTCTTGTATGGTGACTTGCATGAGGAAAGATTCATGCAGCAGACATTGGGTTTTGCTACTGAGGGGGAGTCTCATATGATTTGTAGACTTCACAAGGATATCTATGGCCTTAAACAGAGTCCGAGGGCTTGGTTTCATAAGCTCTCTGAGTTGATTGAGCGGCAGGGTTTTATCAAATCGATTGCAGATCACTTCCATTTTGTTCAGAGATCCTGGAGAGGTATGGTTGCAATTTTTATTTATGTGGATTATATCATTATTACAGGGGATGATAAGCTGGGTATTCATGCAGCTAGGGATTTTCTTGGATAAAAATGTGTGACCAATAACCTTGGCAATCTTCGTTATTTCCTTAACCTTGAATTTGCGAGGAACTAGTGTGGGATGGTGATGACGCAAAGAAAGTATGTTATTGATCTCCTAATTGAGACGGACATGATAGAATGTAGACCTACTACTACTCCCATGGATCTGAATGTTACTAGACTCTATGATGATGACAATGATGAGGTTGATAAGAGACGATATAGAGAGCTTGTGGGGAAGCTTTTATATGTCACCAATACGAGATCTGATATATCCTTCGCAGCAAGCAGAGTTAGTCAGTTTATGGAGCAGCCCAAGCTAGACCATATGGATGATGTACACATAATATTGAGATATTTGAAGACTTCTCCGTGTGTAGGACTCTTGTTCAGTAGAGATACATCCTTTAGAGTTACAGCTTATGTTGATGCATATTATGCAAGATGCCCCAAAGACAGGAAGCCTACTTCAGGTTTCGTTGTCTTCGTAGGGAGTTTACTTGTTTCATGGAAGAGTAAGAAACATACAGTTGTTGCTAGATCTAGTATGGGATCAGAATATAGGGTCATGGCACAAGGTTGGGCCAAGTCCGTCCTGACTGACCTGACTATTGAGGTGCCACTTCCCATGCATCTCCAATGCGACAACCAGGCCCCTGTTCATATCCAATAATCTAGTCTTCCATGAATGAACCAAGCACATCGAGGTAGAGTGTTACTACACTCAAATATGATTCAGAAGGGATTTATCTCAACTTCTCATGTTACTTAAGGAGATTAGACTGCAGATATGTTCACCAAAGTACTTGCTTGAGGCTCATTCCATCGGTGTTGTTCCAATCTAAGCATGATAGACATATATGCTCCAGCTTGAGGAGGGGGCGTTGAGATAGTTATGTTTATGTGTCCTTTATTCATATTTTTTATTCCTCTGTCCCCTTTATGTAATTTTCCCATAGGGTTTTTCTCCTAAGAGAGCCCTAGGGTTAGGGATGAGCATTGGGATGGGCTGGCCCAGCCCAACCCGAAGCCCAGCCCAAAAAGCTCGGCCCGGCCCAAGCCCAAGTTAGGATCGGACTAGGCTTGGGCCAAATATCTGAGCCCAAATTATTTTCGGGTCGGGCTCGGGCTTGGCTCAGCCCAGCCTGCCTGGCCCCCAAACCTGGCCCGACTGATGGCCCGATGGATGGCCCAAAAACCCAGCCCGAGTTAGGCCCGATTAAACAACCTGAGTACCTGTGAACAAAACTGTGATTCATACTAGTTTTCACAGCTAATGGTTTAATCTTCACCATTCCAATGTCATTTCGATTACTTTGTTTTTTCATTTTCCCTAATCCGGGGATCTATTGGAACTGTTTGTATCATACCCTTGGGTCCTCTTCGTTGTGAAATCAAAGCATGACGTGACTTCGTGTTTTAAGTCTTACATATGATGCCAAACGCAGGGATTGTGAAACATATATGACATTTGCTCATTAGTTAACGCTGAGATGGCATTTATATTGGTTAATGACTTCTCGTATGACAACTGATGGGCATTATTAAATATCACGGAGATGGAAGGCACGTTCACAGAAATGGAAGATATTTTTTAAGAATAGATCAATGCTTAACTCCAGTTGGAGTAACTATACTTGTTTGTCGAAGTTCGGAGGCATTGATATTGCAGCCAAAGTTATACATGCGTGCTAAACCTCATATTTACATAGGTAATATCTGCAGAAAATCACAATTACTTCCCTAGATACCATCTAATTTGGAAAACTATGAAATTACATGGTAGTCCTGCAACACACCCCAACCGAGGGGGTAAGGTGATGAATAATGAAAATAATTGTAGTTTGGTGTGGGGGTGACTAGAATCCCAATTACTAGAAACAACTTTCAAGAATCTGTCTGGCTTGTTTTTTTACCTGAAATCGGGATGAGATATACATATAACTTGCCAATACCTTCTTCGAATAAGTTGACACTCCAAGTTGGGTTGTTTGGACATTACAAATGACTAATCTCATCCACACAAGTTTGATATCAAAGATCACCTTACAAGTAAGTCAAAGTCATGTTGTTCTTCCTGCATGCATCTGTGTCACTGTATCTGATGAATTACTTGCATTAATCCTATAATGATAGTTGTTAGCTTTTACTTTTAATATATCACAAACTTTTTGACAACTCCATACTCATTAGGATAATGTTGTTGAATTGATAACATGATATTCTAATGATGGATTTATATGGGCCGTCTCTTTCAGAAAAAAGCGGGCCTCAGGCCCGGCCCAAGGCCCGCAATTTTAAATGGGCTTGGGCCTGAGCCTTCCAGGGCCCGACCCAGCCCGGCCCATGCTCATCCCTACCTAGGGTCGCAATGAACAATACAATTTCCATTTCCCTTTCCATATTTACAATTGTGCCTAATAACTTTTTATGATTGCATTCACTAGTGTTGATATAATTATTATGAAATGAATATATCATGTACATCTATTTTATGTGTAAACCATTCTAAACATGTATATTTTAGTTAATCTATTAAATATTTCGGTTATTATATATATCTGATTCGTATTCATTTTACATCTGTATTTGTTTTTAAGGATATGGTAACACATTTTTTATATCCGTCGATATGTGTATTAGCATTCGTATTCGTATTTTTAAATAGATAAGGATATGACTATACTTATATGCATATTTGTATCCGACCGCTTTCATCGCTATTTGCATCCATATCCTCCTTCTCATTTTGAGTCAATATCGCATGCATCTTCTCCATGCCTCTCAGCACCTTTGCAATGCTTTGTTAGATGAGGATCTATTCTATCTTGACCTTCCACAAGCCAAAATGATGCAATTAAACTTTTCAATCTCGAACTTCATCGATGGTCGGGTCACATAGAAGTTGATCTATTAGGGAAGGTCTCAAAGCAAAGTGGAAACCAACAACTAGGCATATCTATGTGAGACACTCGAAACAAAGCAAAGAGTCACCGATTGAATGGCTCTGATATCAATTCGTAGATGAACAATCCATGCATGCAATCAATCAATAAGCAGTCCACACAGAACACACGATTTATGCAGAAAACCCATACGGGTGTAATGGGGAAAAACTACGGGCCATGAGAGATCTCATTATGATGAAAATCAGAGTACAAGCTATAGAAACCATGGGAGGTGGTTCTCTGTGGAACAAGACTCTCAGAAGCACACACCTTATACTAAGATATGTATATATAAAGTATAAGGAAAAAGGGTCATAAAGATCCATACCCATTAATCAAGTCAATCAAGATCCGTTTACTGAATGTATTCAAAGTATAAATTGGTTGAGTCTTCAAGCATATCTCAACACAATACTTGAAAATAGTTGTTAATGCAGGTGATGATGTAATAAAGGTGCCAAAGAGTTACAATTGGTAATGGTTTAGCACCAATCATTGGAATTTTGAAGAAATGAATATTAGGATTTTAACAAACTCTATAAAGCTAATCATCAATTTTTCTTTTATCTGGTTTCTAACACCTTGTGATGACATATACCTTTTATCAGGACATCATATTTATACTTAAATATCTTACTATGGAAGAGTAAACATAAAACGATATATTTAAAGATCTTTAAGAACCTTAACATCCAAATAAAATAAGTTGGCACATATTGATAAGAAGGATATTCCCTCAAAGTGGCAACCTCATCTTCAGTTGAGAAATAGTATGATATCTAAGGAATATGGGACATTTCGTAAGGAGGCTCTTGAATGGAGGGGAGTGAATGAGGAGAGGGAGGGTGAAAGGTCATGGAAAGTCGTCGTCAGCATTCTGGTCTGAAGCTGAAGGCCCATGCGGAGAAGGCGCCCACTACGGTGGAGAAGCGGTTCCAAGGAGTGTGTTTGAGGTGCGGTGGTCGGGGGTATCGGGATGATGGTTGTAGGGACCCCATCAAGTGCTTTGCATGTGGAAGAAATGGTCACCGTCGATTTCAGTGTGACAGAGCTCGGGCATGGAGACCTAGAACCTCAAGCAACATTGCGAGGGTAGTGACGAGTCTCGGGTCCTTGAGAGGAGAGGTGTTTGGCCGATGCGAGGGAAGATATCAATTGCACCTTAGTGTGCAAGTTTGCTGGGGACGTGATTAAGATGGAGGGCTTTTTAATTTGTCCATGGGACTTCGGGACATCGGCTTCCGCCAACAGTGAACTCGCCATGATCGCATTCAGTGCATATTCTACATTATAGCCTGCAAGTGATTCATCTTCCACTTCTAGGAGATCAAATGGAGCTTGATTAGTTCTCTCTTTCAAACAATAGACTTTTCTACCATTTTTATTTGTGCAGAGGCTACGGTGGTGGCGCTGGAGGTGGGCCTGGAGGTCAAGGTTCTAGAGTGTGTGGGGTTGGTGCATCCAATCGGGGAAGGGGCTAAATCTGGTTCCAAATGAATATTGTCACTTGGAATGTGAGAGGCCTAGGGCGGCCTGAGAAGAGAAGTGTTGTACGTGAATTGCTGGTGGGGCGTGAAGCAGACATAGTCTTACTTTGGGAAACCAAAATCTCCCAAAACTTTAAAGCTATTTGGCAAGAGGTTGGTGGCAGCAAGTTGTTGGAGTTCAAGGCATTAGGTTCGGAGGGGGCTTCAGGAGGCCTCTTGACATGTTGGAACAGTGACAAATTTGCATTGGAGGGAGAGGAGTTGATGGGCATGCACTCGATTACGATCCTGTTGCGGCAAAAGGCAGATGGGCTCAGAATTCTTTTTACCAACGTGTATGGGTTGAGCAGTGGCGGGAGCTTCGCGCAGTTGGTGGAGGACTTCTATTTTGCACAGATGAGATTTCATTCGACCTCTTCAATTATTGCAAGTGACTTCAACGTCACTCTACGTTCGAAGGATCACCTCAGAATTCGTGGAGGGAGTGACACGAGGTTAGAGGAGCTGGAGAAAATGGTCAATGATTTGGGATTACAAATTATAGATGCCTCGGGTTGTGTCTACACTTGGAGAAACTCGAGATCCAGGAATCGCCTTAATCGATTTTTGTTGTCTGTTGAAGTGTGGGAGGCTTTTCCATTAGCAGGGGCTTGGGCCATGCCTAGAGCACACTCAGATCATACGCCTTTGCTCTGGTCCTCCAAGGAGGATGTATGGCCTAAGTCCTTTTTTCGCTTCGAGAAGGCTTAGCTCTTGGAGGATGGATTTCGAGAAACATAGGCGGCTTTCCGGGGGGTTGTCGGCCTTCGGGCTCGGCGACTGCATGTTTAGCAACCAAGTTGGCGGAGCTGAGGAAGAACCGGACGAAGTTTAATAAGAACGCTTGGGCGCAACATCGATCCAGAAGATTGAGGGCTCAGGAGGAGGTGTTTAGGCTCGACATGTTGGAGGACAAAAGGGAGTTGACGGCGGAGGAGTTAGTGGAGAGGGGTAGGCATCTTAATGTGATTCACTTGGAGGACAAGGAGGTGGCTTGGCAGCAGAGGTCTAGACAACGATGGCTGAAGGAGGGTGATGCCAATACACATTTCTTCCATGCCATGGCAAGTGGACAAAGGCGTAGAACTACATTCACTCAATTTCGGTTGGTGGAGAGGTTTTTCAGGGGGGCTCAAGTGGCGGGAGCCAAGGTTCAGGAAAGCGGTATGCGTATGCATTCGGACAGGTCACTGAATAACGATTTAGCGATAAGTGGGGGTATATGCGAGGTATATGCAGTTCTACGCAGTTTTCTATTTTTTTCTTTAAAAATAAATAAATATCTACAAAAGTGACTTCAAATAAACTGAATTTATGAATAAATGTGGTCCAACAGAAGATCTAAGAAAAATGATTTTCATGTAGAGCTCAAAATAGTTCAACTAGATATTAAAATCATCAAAGATAGTATTACATGATCTGATTTAATATATAGAATCAAAATAATACAAGATCCGGATCTTAAGATCCGAATTTGATTACCCAACTGGACCTTAAGCGGGCGCACGAAGCGCATGTGCGCCCACACAGCCAGCATATGCGAGCCATATATGCGCAAACGGCGCATAAAGCGGGACTTCATGTAATCGGTGTGCTGAGGAGGTCGCTTAGGTGTATGCGGCCGTATATGCGGTCGCACGGACCGCTTTCATGAATAGGAGCGACACTACGATCACATTTTCCTGCTTTTAGCAAGAGGCGCACTTGTGTTGGGTGGGGCTGACATGGGAGAGGGATATCAAGATTATTTGTTGGCCAGGCGAGCTCCTTGACTATGGAGTTCACGGAGGAGGAAACCATAAGGGCTTTATTTCAGCTTAATACAGATGGTGCACCAGGACCATATGGCTTCTCTGTCTTGTTTTGCAGGGAGTTTTGGGATGTGGTTAAGGGAGATGTACTGGAGGTCCTGCAGGAATTAAGTACCAAGAACCAGGGCTTCAAGATGTTGAATAAGGCCTTTTTCTTTCTGTTGCCTAAGAAGGATGTTTCAGTCGGGGTTGGAGGATTATAGACCTATAGAGCTCTCCAATGCAATTGATCTCATTATCGCAAAGATTCTCGCAAACATGCTACAGGGTATTCTTCTTCTATTATTTCGTCTGAACAAACGACGTTTGTGCTAGGAAGGTTCATGGTAGATGGCCTTGTGTTGACTTCTAGAATGGTGTTGAACTAGAAGAGAAGCAAGATCAGAGGTCTGTTGTGGAAGGTTGAATTTTCCAAGGCCTGACTGTGTGGATTGGCCCTTCCTCTGGGCCTCATTGGAAAAGAGGGGATTCCTGATTTATGGATTTCGTGGGATAAACAATGTGTCACGACTTGTGTCCTATGAGCTTACCGATGGAAGGTTTGAGGGAGGTTTCTTTCAGCCGCAGAGGGGGGGTAGACAAGGCTGCTCGCTGGCTCCTCTATTGTTTGTCATAGTAGCAGGTGCACATGATGTCATGATGCACTTGGCATCGGATAGGGAACAATGATCTGGCTATAGGAAGGACGATATCTCCATTCCATTACTGCAATATGTTGATGAACTATGTTGTTCTTGGCGGATAATATGGAGCAGATCTATCAGGTGTTACTTATTATGGACATCTTCAGGGACGTCTCCGGCTTGCAGGTTAATAGAGAAAAGTAGGTCATAATGCCTTTTGATTTCTATGATCAAGAGTGGTGTGTTACCGATTTATTACTTGGGGCTCCCTCTAGTGACTAGGAGGATGAAATCTTGTGACTGGAAACCTATTTTGGATAGACTGGATGGGAGGTTAGCAGGTTGGATAGCGATGATGCTCTCAAAGGGCGGAAGTTGATTCTATTGAAGCATGTTCTGTCAGCATTTTCGATCTTCTTCTGTTCCACGAGATTATTACCAGCTAGGGTATGCACAAGATGGATGCCTTGATGAGAAGATTTTTCTAGTATGATGGCCGCCAAGAGAAGAAGGGCTTTCACCTGGTTTATTGGGGAAAGGTTACAAATACAAGGAAGAAGGGAGGTGTGGGGATGCTAAGAGTGGAAGGAATGAATAAGAACTTATGGCAAAATGGGTGGTGCGGCCCTGGGAAACTCGACGGATCTTTTTTGTTGATTGTTGAGGAAAATCTATGGGATCTCTGGTTCCTTGGAGGCCACCCGAGTGTGTACTCCCATCCTCACTCTGGTACGGCAAGCAAGAGGCAACCCGTCCTTGAGAATGGTGAGAAATTCATATTTTGGCTAGACATCTAGACGGGGGAGGGTGTTCTTGAAGAGCGCTTCTCGAGGCTCCTTCCCATAGCCCATAATAGGGACGGTTCAGTTCGGCA